>JAKWIY010003054.1:40801736-41001736 GCA_027704805.1 Solanum corneliomulleri
GGTACCGGAACGTGGCACCCGATCCATATCTATCCTGGTGTCGGAACGTGACACTCCGATCCTCATATTCTATCCTGGTGTCGGAACGTGACACTCCGATCTCATATTCATTCTATCCTGGTACCGGAACGTGGCACCCGATCCTCATATCTATCCTGGTGTCGGAACGTGACACTCCGATCCTCATATTCATTCTATCTGGTACCGGAACGTGGCACCCGATCCTCATATTTCTTTTATCCTGGTTCGGAACGTGACACTCCGATCCTCATATTCATTCTATCCTGGTAACGGAACGTGGCACCCGATCCCCTAATTCATCAAGCCTTCTTTACACTAAGGCATCCTCATTCTCATTATATAATTTATCAAGCCTTCTTTCATATTAAGGCATCATCAATCTTATTATATAACATATCAAGCGAATTAGGGTTCCTTCAAGATTTGGGATTCAATAGCTTCATCATGCTTGTTAATTCATCACAATTTCATAATCATAATCATGCAAGCATACAATTTAAGCACATAGCAGGGTTTACAATACTATCAACACATAATATTCGCTATTAAGAGTTCACTACGATTATCGTAATATAAAAAACCATAACCTACCTCCACAGAAGACTAGTGATCAACAAGCAAATTCCCAAGCTCCTATTTTCTCCTCCCTCTCGATCGATTTCTCCTTCTCTTTCTGTTCTTTCTCTTTTGTTTTATTCAAACCCTCTTTCCTTTACCCTAATTACAATATAATTAAGTGTAAAAGAGGACAAAAACCCCCTAATTAACTTAAGGTTACTTCTTTTACCCCTAAGTAATTAGACTTATAAATGTTAACCCTCAATCTTTATAATTAAGGAAAGAATGGTCAAAAACGACCCTTAAAAAAACGTGTGGAGAAATCCTAAACTGTCTGGGACTGCGTGACCTGTGACGGGCCGTCGTGCCTGCGACGGTCCGTCACGGTGGCCGTCGCCTCCTCCCAGATTTCAGGTGGTCTGCGACGGCCCGTCACACCTGTGACGGTCCGTCCTGCACCTCCGTCCTGACGGTGAGAAACTCGTTTTCTTGCACCAAATTCTCAAAAGTTGAAGTGTTTTGCAATGGGACTCACGACGGTTCGTCGTGGATGTGACGGCACGTCCTGCAGGTCCGTCACAATTTACAGAGAGTCGATTTTCAGTACCCAATTTCAAAGTTCTAAGTGCCATGGGACGACACTCCCTCGACGGGCCGTCGTGACCACGACGGTCCGTCGTGACCCTCGTCGTCCCAGTCAGTTTTTCCAGAAATGGACTCTGTTGCTCAAAACGACTAAACAGGTCGTTACAATATGTCATATAATGAAAGCATCTACTCTATAGTAAGTATCGATATAGATGAGAATAATAAAGAAGAAGATTCTTCCAATTCAGAAAGAGAAGAATTAATTAATGAAATAGGAATAGAAAATTTAAAAATAGATGACTTAAAATTAAATTTTATGAATATAATAGAATGTGAACATTACTTTGAAAAGGATACAGGATTGGATAGCAATCCATGCAACTGGTGTAAATGGTATCCAAGTAAATACAAAAGAGCTAAATGTAATAAATGTTTTATAGAAGGATGTATAAGCTGCATAGAAACACAATTAGGAATAATAACTCAGAAAAAGAAGGAGGTACATACAAATGAACCTCTAATAAATTTAAAAGTATTAGTATTAGAAGCAAAAGTTAAAGAATTAGAGGAAAGAGTAGTAAGATTAGAAAAAGGAAAAAATATTGAACAAGAACTACCACCAGATAATCAAGAATTAATGAATGAAGAATCTAATACTTTAATATGTAATGAAGATAAAAATATAAATACTGTTAAAATATAAGCCAAACTTCAAATTGG
Organism: Solanum corneliomulleri; assembly: GCA_027704805.1. Classification (NCBI taxonomy): domain Eukaryota; kingdom Viridiplantae; phylum Streptophyta; class Magnoliopsida; order Solanales; family Solanaceae; genus Solanum; species Solanum corneliomulleri. The sequence continues at coordinate 40,803,624 of JAKWIY010003054.1, forward strand.
AAAATATGGAATAGAAACTTTAGCATTATTAGATTCAGGTTGTACCAAAAGTATTTTAAATAAAAAAATTGTACCTCTCGAATTAATAAAAACTTTAGAAAAACCACTTGCAACCATGAAAATGGATGAAACACATAATATATATAGATATTATATAGATAAAGCTCAAATAAGTTTTTTAAATACTTGTTCAAAATACTATAAACCTACTTATAAGATGGATAAAATATGGGTACGAGATCTAGATATAAGAGTAGATTTTGTGTTAGGATTAGATTTCATACTATACAATATAGAAGGAACTTTAATTACAAAAGATGGGATACTTTTTATGAAAAATATTACTTATACTTCTGTCCTAACTGAAAAAATTAATACTAAAATAAGACATAAAGAAAAATGTTGTGAGAATTGTGAAAATAACACACAATGTACTAAAACAGAAGGTAATACATTATACGAGAATATACTAGAGATAGATAAAGAAGATGAAATAGTTAATAAAAACTATGTTCTAATAGAAACGGAAACAGAATTATATAATTTTAAGACAGGAATTCAACAACTATGACAAATAAAGAATCAACGAGATCTTAATAAAATTATAAAATTTTTAGATCAAATAGAAATAATAGGAGAAAAACCCTTAAAACATTGGGAGAATAATCAAATAGTATGCAAGCTAGATTTAATAAACCCAGAATATGTAATAAAAACAGCCTCAATAAAAGCTACAAATCAAGATCAAGAAGACTTTAAAATAAAAATTAAAGAACTATTAGAACTAGGAGTAATAAGATGATCTACTTCAAAACATAGATCTGCAGCATTTATGGTAAGAAATCATAGTGAAATAGTTAGAGAAAAAGCTAGAATGGTTATAAATTACAAAACACTAAATGATAATACTAGAACAGACGGTTATAAATTACCAGACAAAACAGAATTAATAAGTAGAATCCAAGGAAAAATAATTTTTAGCAAATTTGATTGTAAGTCAGGATATTTGGCAGATAAAAATGCATCTAGATAGTATAGAATGGACAGTTTTTACATGTCCTGAAGGACATTTTGAATGGTTAGTTATGCCATTTGGGTTAAAGACCGCACCTCCAATTTTCCAAATAAAAATGGATCAAATATTTGGAGAATATAAAAAATTTGTTTTAGTGTATGTAGATGATATTTTAGTATTTAGTAAGGATATAAAAGAACACTTAGGACATTTACAAACAGTTTTTAGGCTATTTGTTAATAATGGAATAATAATTATCAAAAAGAAAATAGATTTATGTAAAAACTATATAAACTTTTTAGGAATTACTTTAGGGGAAGGAAAGGTTAAACTACAACCTCATTTAGCTAAAAAAGCTCTAGATATGCCAGATAAATTAAATAATTTAAAAGATTTAGAAAAATTTCTAGGTATAATTAATTATGCAAGACCTTTTATTAAAGATTTACGAAAAATATCAGGACCATTATACTCTAAGACAGGAACTAAGGGACAAAGAAATTTTAATATTGAAGACATAAAATTAGTAAAAAAAATAAAATAAAAAATAAAAAATATTCCTGACCTTAATATGCCATTGGAATCAGACTATTTAATAATAGAGACAAATGAAAGTTTTGAGGGATGGGGTGCAATATTAAAATCAAGACCACATAAATACAATTCTAAACAAGAAGAAAAAATATGTGCTTATGAGAGTGGAAAATTCAAAGAAAAGGGTAACAAAGCTAGTATAGATGTTGAAATCTTAGCTGTAATATATGGTTTAAATAGTTTTAGAATTTATATTCTAAACAAACCAGAAATATTAATAAGAACATATTGTGAAGCTATAGTAAAATTTCATCAAAAAATTAATGATAAAACTAGTAGTAGAAGAAGATGGCTAAATTTTTTAGATACTATATCAATTTATCATTCTATAATTTTTGAGTATATCAAGGGAAATAATAATAGTATTGCATATCAACTAAGTAGATTACTGATCAAAGTTTAAATTTTATAGAATGAGACCTCTACTACCAGACAAGGGTAAAAAGGTTCAACCTTTAACCTCAGGTTTGGCAGATTCCTACAAATAGACAATGTTGGCAAATTTGCATTATAACCGCTAGATAAAATTGATGACGTTAAAATAGAAAGATTACAGTTTGGACAACAGAATTTAATAGCATACGAACCATCCAACTGGACATTTAGACATTTAGCTAATTGTCAATTAGACAAACAACAAACATGCCTCATAGACAATATATGGATAACTCATAATAAAAAAGACACTAAATATGTAATTGCTATTTTAAATGCTTTAGGATATTATTTTACTAGCAAAAATAAAGAAAATAGATTTAAATATTATGTGGTAATTCATGGTAAAACTAATGGTGTTTTTCAGACATGGATAGAAGTTTTAGACTCGATTAAAGGTTTACAAAAACCTCTTTTTAAAGATATTAATGATTTTACAGAAGCTTTAGACTATGCTAGAAGAATATTAGGGCCAAATTACTATATTTCTCCAGCCCTTAGGCAAAACCCAGATAAAACTCAGCAATACAACATCCAAAAAGACACATATAAAGTAATATTTTGTGATCATTGATCATTCATGACCGAAGCATTCAAAAGGCTAAATTTGAGAAATGAAGCCTTAATGCAAGAAAATGCCAAGCTCAGAGAAAAAACTCCAAAGAATGAAAAGCAAAGGTAAGACTAAACAAGATTTACAAACTCAGACAGATATACAGGGTTTTCCATCCTACATAAATGGATGAGATGGCTGTGCATTTCCCACTGAATGCTAAGAAATCCACTGTATCGGATGAAGATACAGCTAGTCCGGTTCAAACGGTAGCCGGTAAAGAATTCTCAAACCTGTTAATGGCTGTCACTTTGCCAAAAAGTGAAAAAGATGAAGGTTCATCTTCTAGAAGAAGATTACCACTTTCATTTAACCAGACTATTAGACAAAAAATTAAAAAAATCCCAAAAAAATAAAGATCTAGAATCCCTTATAACCCAAACTGTAGAAAAGTTACTTAAACAAAAACAAGAAAAAGATAAACATATAAACCCAAGCCCAATACAAAGCCCAAGACAAGATTCTGTTTCAAGCCCAAATAATTCAGATAATATTTCGGACTCAATGCAATTTGCTCAAGACCCAAATGATGATGACTCTGGTATGAGTTTTGATTCAATTGCATTACATAATTTAGACACTTAGTTAAAAATGGATGAGATGGGTGTGAGAGGCTAACACCAGATTCTATGTAGCTCACATGTTTTATGTTGGTTATTGAAAATTTCTTCGAATGTTAAAATAAAGGAATGGAAGTAAGAAGATGAACACTAACTAGGACTACATAAGATATGTTACTTAGTGTAGGTAACGAATGGGACTTTATCAATGCATTCCACAAGTAGGTCTTGTGGGAAATTCTAGGATGGGTTCTTTATATATATGTATATATCATATGTATGACGTTATGATGTTAACATACTTGTTATAACCAATATACATGATGCTGGTCTTATTTGAGATACATGATGATGGTCCCACTTAGTATATATGTTATTGGCTATACTTGTCATGATGATGTATGAGGTAAAAAGGCAATGTTTGTGATCTCCTTGTTAGTTTACTTGGTATGTGTGAGGTTATGGGGATTCACATATATGTTGTGCTAGTTGACTTAGATTAGGGTTATGAGTAAGGTCTTATGATGTGTTGATGAAATGAACTCTAAATATGTAATGTTGACTATGGTTTCATTATGGTGATGTGTTTTGTACGGGCTTATATGTTGTCTTGAGATGTGCATAAAGACTAAATGGGTTATGACTGATATAATAAATTAATGAGTCCTAATATGAGGTCTTTGAAGTATGTGGGTCTTATGTCTAAGGTTAAATGCATTTGTTGTATCTTATTGAATGTGATGTGCCTAGTATAGGGTGACTTCCTAGGAAAATATGGTGTGAATAATATTAAGGAATGTTACTTGCACATTGCACTAGTGTAATTTGGGGTTCTCTTAGGTGATGGTTCTTACGTGAAGGTTATGTCTTATTCTATGCTTATGTCTTTATGAATGTATGTGCATGAATTTGTGAAGGTTGTAGGAATTCTCACCCTTGGTGACCTTAAGTTATACTTTGGTATGATTAGTGAAATGGGACACTATTTATGCATTGTATTAGGTATTACTTAAGGATTTCTTTAGGTAAAGGAGTTAAGGTAAAAAGGAAAGGTAATGCATTGGAGATATTGAATGCGTCTTAAATGTGATAAATGGCTTTATGTGTGGTTGTGAATGGTATCAATGTCTAATATAATATATGTGAACTATATTTGCTTATTGTATTAAATGTTCATGAAGTTTCTTTAAAAGACATGATGTATGGTTTTCAGCCGAATGTCCTTTTTAAAGCATGTTTTTGCATTGTTATCATACTTTGTGCATTGTTGTACTAATACCATTCTTCTTCATCTTTTTACACCAAGTATAGGTGGTGATGGCTAAAGGATATTTCCTAGAATGAAGAGATTGGATTATTATTTCCAAGTTTGAGTGTGTCCTTAATGATCAAACGACCTTCATGTTAAGATTTTACTTAAGTTCATGTAATAGTGTACAAATATTCTTTTGTATTGTAAGAGTCGTGTCCCTATTCTATTAAACTCGTGTCTAAGATGGCAACACAAGACTTAGTGTCCTAACTATGTACTAATGATTTTTAAATGAAATGATTTTCTACCGTTGTGTTATATTACGATTTTTTTTTATTCCACATTACTTGTATGACAATGCAATGAATGCATGCTAAGGGCTCGTATAAGACCTCCGAGAGGTCAAGTACGTCGTGTTGCTTCTAGGGGGTACTTCCCAGTCATAACAAACTTGGTAAGAGCATGAGGTTATAAAAATGGTCTTAGGGTTCAAAGTCTCATAATGCCACGTCTAGTAGAGTCTTGTTCATCGGTGTGAGTCGCGACACATATATGAGCGAGTGTCTATAGGACGATAGAAGTTTCACTTTCTTCATTACTCTTGTGTCGTTCCATAGAGATTAACTCTATGCGATCTCTCTCTTATGTCCATTGTACGGTAGTCTTCTAGATGTCATTGCTTGGAAGGGGTGATGTCTCAAGGCTTGAGGGAGAAAAAGGTGAGTTTTGATGCTTATTATGGTTTTCTGACTAGATGATATATGTGAAGGTGTATGGAAGATTTTGATGTGATGGAAATTATGGATTTATGTTACCGATGAGACATTGCATTATATTGGGAAGTTATGTTGTGATGTAGTTCTAGCATGATAAGAGTTGTTATGGTTGAATTAAATCCTTTTTGGAATGATGGGTTAATTTATGGTAAGAGTTGAAAGTTGCCATTTTTATATGAGTAATTCTTCATAGTTGTCCTTGTGTGGAAAAATCCGTATGACTAATTGATTACTTCCCATATGAACTTAGCCTAAGAGTGAAAAAAGGGAAGAAGGGGTTTTATTACATGAGATGGGATTGTGTTTTGCTCTAAGGTTGAATTAGAGGGTTGCATGTACCCCTTAGTTCATGGGAAGGAGAAGAGAATAGATGTTGACCAACTTTAAAGAGGTCAATTATCTTGTAAGATTGATCTCAAGTATGGTCATTTGAAGAGAGTGCTTAGATAATACCTAGGCATGGTTGGTTGGAAAATTCCACCGTCTAGAAGTTGTCTTGCTCCAATTTTAGGGGAAAAAGAAAGAGGTTTTCATGGTCAAAACTCTTCTAAGTTCCCCTAAGGATTTACCTAGAGAGGGTGGTTACCCCTAAGTCTCTACAAAAGTGGTAGTGGACAACATGTGTTTTATGCTTCGATAGAATCCGGGATTTCTATAGTCCTAAGTTAGAGGGAGGTTCCATAAATACTATAGATGAACTACCTAAAGTGATGAACCTTGTAGGATTAAATCCGGAACTACTTACCTTTTTATGACTTGGTAGTAGAATTCGATGAAATTATAGATTTACCCTTAGTATTTTTGGGGTAGTTAAGGCCTCATGTGGTTAGATAGTATAACCCAACTTGAATTCTTATGATTTTCTTTTAGGTGATGGATTTAGAGGAATAGTGTTGCTTAAGTTGTAACTAATGATGTTGAGAGGGTGGGAGTGAAATCTTCAATGGTGTGAGAATCATATTATGTTAAGAGGATGGAGGTTTAGTCTTGACTTGCTTCAACTTTGGAATGTAAGGGTATGATGTGATATAGAGTTTATTAAGCTCACTCCAAGTGGGGGATAATGTTCCTAAATGGTAAGGCTTTGAGTGCCCTTAATATTCCTACATTGAGCTTCCTTAAGTTTTTGTACGATGAGAACCACTTTGGGTTATGGAGGTGAAGTTGAGTGACTTAGATACTCATTTTGGATGACTTGAAATTCTCACCTAATGGAGTGTAGTGATGATTTAGTGAGGAATGGTTCCTCCTTTAGAGTGAAATGAGGCTATGTTTAAAAAAGAGTTTGCATGAGCATGATCCCAAGAGGGAGATGATATGCTTGATTAGTAAGTTAAAGTCCTCTTGGAGGAGATAAGTTGATTCATGATGGGTTTACCCTTAGAGGCGTATGATGGGTTGAGTAGTAAGGTTGATGATATCCTTATCTTTTCCTTCTATAATTACTCAATCTTGAGACCAAAGAGTTCCTACTAGCTTGTACATGTAGTGGAGTCTTGCGTATGAGTATAAGTTGCATTCTCTTTTTATGTTATGCATGACCTAGATTACACTATGTTATGCATGTGTTGAAAGACTTATTTCATGTAAACTGATTTTTGGTAAGCTACATGTTTCTCATGTTGTCATGCATCTTACTATGGTGAATATATATTTGACTTAATGATATGGTTTGATGAACATATTTGATTACTTTTTGATGTGATGGTATTTTGGCCCCACATTAGTATGTGGAGCTTTCTTTAAAATGAGAAAAGGTAAATTCCCTTTGAAGATATGTGATTTTATGTTGGTCGGGAATGTTGATATAGACTCACTCTTAAGAAGTGATGGTGCATCTAGCTAATATTATCGATTTGTGCCTATGAATTATAATCTTTACCTAAATGATGCATGTTCATGAAAACTAGTTTTATGCAAGAAACTGAAATTTCGTCAAATAACTTCCTAATGTTGTGATGTGTTTGGAGTGATCTACCATTTTGAATTCATGAGAAAGGAAATATATTTATGATTTGGTTATAAGCTGAGAATTTCATCTTAAATGAATTGAACTTTGTGAAATGCTTTCATATGATCTTCATGATGGCATGTGAGTATGTTAATGAGAAGGTAGTTCCTCCTTGAACATAACTAAGCTTGTTGATGTCATGCATGTCCTTTATGGTATGATGTCTACATGACAAGGTTTGTAGTTGATATACATTACTCGTGATTTATGTACATTTAGTATGAGTTACTTATTTTTCTTATGAGTGATCATTTCATGATTAGGAGAAGGTAGTTCCTCATATGAACATTAGAAATGTTTATGTGTGTGATGCATTAGAAGTTGGTGGATAAAGATTCTACTTGCTTATGTTGCATTGGGTGCATAATGATATGAAGTTGGTATTCCTTGTATGTTTGGTGCATTGACTATTATTTGGTATTATGTTGTGTGTTGTGAGTTGCTAATTGGGTCATGGAATCCTGAAAGTGTTTTAAGTGTCATTCGAGGAGGAATGTTCCCAAGTGGGGATATTGTTAGGACCATCAAAATGAACTAGGATGAACTAGAGCCTCACATGATTTTTATGAATCAATAAAATGTTACTAAGGTGAGAATTATCTTTTAATATTTGGTTTACATAGCTTCAAGGTCAAACGTCAAAGGACGACCAACACGTTCGAAAACTAGTCTTTTGTGTGCTACTGTGTCCTAGTATGTTTGCCTTCATTTGAAGTGTAGTTTGAAGCCTAAAATGATCGTAGGTGACCCTAATATATAGATGGATATGTTTAGGTTCGAAACATCCGGAAACAACTCCCCAAGGACCACACTAAGGTTGCTTGAGAAGGACACAAGAGTTGCCAAAAGCTGTCAAGACAGCCTTGAACCACGACCATGGTTCACGCCTCGTAAAAGGTTTAAGGCCCCGTCAAAAGGGGGCATGGATCTACACATATTCTTGGGAGCTTAGACCCCAAATGAGGGAGTCTCAAACAAAAAAGACGGATGAAAGGGAGGTTCGTCAACCAGTTGACGCCTCGTCAATGGTGGCCGTCAATGGCCACCTGCAACAATGCCAAAGTCACGGCCAACAAGGGATGAATTGGTAAATTCACCCCATTATAATTAAAGAATGGATGGTTATTTTACCTATTTTAGGGTATTTTAATATGATTAAAACATAGAAACCCCAAATTAGACTTCATTCTTTAAATTAAATCATTCCCTCCCAAATTAGATTCACTCAAAACTCTAATGGAGGCCAAGCTCAAGATCAAGTTAGGAGATGAGTTTCCAACTGATTTTTTCATCAATTTTCGTGGGTCTTCAATCAATAAGGTATAGTGACTCTTGATCCTTGTATAACCTTTCATTTAAAGAGTTCTATCAATGATTTTCAAAAGAGTTTCTATGATCAAATTATCCAATTTTCAATCTAAACATAAGTTCATTGTCAAATTGTATTCAAAGACATTATAATTATTAATTAATATTTAATCAAGGTTTTTAAAATGATTTTCAATATAATTCCTTGGAACCCATGATCTCCCTAATCTCTCAATTTGCCTATAAAGTGGGTTCTATGATCTTGATGGGATGTTAATGGAATTATGCTTAGATTGTGATGTATTATTGAATTATATTACTCTCTTTAGCTATTGATTATGAATTGTTGAAGATTAATCTATGATTGATCATGGCTTGGAGAATTGGTAAGTTGACTTAACTTCTAGTCTATAGTATTGCAATTGATGTTGTATGGTTTGGTCCACTTATGGTGGCGGTGTTTACTTCTTGCCTATCTATACATGTTGTGATCATGGACTTGAGGGAATAATATGTAAGGTGAATTGTTATTATGACGATCATGAGTATGAATGTTATGCATGTAGCCCTCAATGTTAGTATCATGATTAAGGTGCATTGATAATATGAAGTATAATGTGAATGATGATGTTAGACATAAGGTGTGGTGTACATTGTTGATTATGTTTAAGTACGACTGTGGAATGAACCCTACCTATATAATCTCTATATGAATGTGTGATCTCACACATGTTAGGAGTTGTCTATTCAATGTTGAATATAGTTGTGTCTCCTATGATGAAGTGTGGGTGTGTGGTCTAGAATCCCTAAAGGCTTCATATGTGAATTTCATGACTTGGGTATATTGTATTTGTGTTGTGATCCGTTGAAGAGAGGTTTCCCCAATAATAATGTCGTTGCTATTATGTCATTATGAGGACCAATATCTGCACTCACACACTCCATACATAACTAAGAATATGATATGTGTATGGTGTTGATTGAAAGGATAGTTTTCATGTGCACCTTATATCTTATTATGCATGAAAAGTATGTGATTTGTAAAGTTTGAACTTGTGTTGTATCAAAATGATTATGTGAAAGGATTTCTCTAATATGTACACAAACATGAATTATGAATGAAGAAGGTTGATGATAATCTAGTGAAGAAGAGTTTCTTGAAAGGTTTCCTCAATTATGCTCTAAACTCGACTATGTTATGAATGTTATGATTATGCGAAAGTACATTCTCACATGATGTTGGGTTTTGTTGAAAGGATATTCTCATCATATAACCTATGAGTTATGTACATATTATATAAGGGGTTAAGCCCCAAGGCCTATTTTATGAACTATTGTTTAAGAAAGACTTAAAAGGCTCTTCAAAAAATGAAATTTATCTTAGAATCGAGTGAACTTGATAATGAGAAGTGTTCCTTCACAAAGAAAGGGGGATTCACACTATGTTCTCTTATGAGGTGAAAACTACAATGCGGATTAGCATAAAGAGGATTTCTAGTAACAATCTCGTAGTTCATTAACTATGTGCCACCATAGGAATCTTAGCAAGTGGATCCACCTAGATGTTATATGAATGTTTTTGTCCTATCTTGGCAAGTAGGACACTCTACTTTTGGTGTGAGGGGTTGACACCGGATTCTATGTAGCTCACATGGTCTATGTCGGTTATGAAGAAGTTTTTCGAATGTTAAAATGAACAAATGAAAGTAAGAAGATGAACACTAACTAGGACTACCTAAGATATGTTACTTAGTGTAGGTAAGGGAATGAGACTTTACCTATACATTGCACAAGTAGGTCTTGAGGGAAATTATTGGGTGGGTTCTTTATTTATATGTATATATCATATGTATGACTTTATGACGTTAACATACTTGTTAGAACTAATATATATGATGTTGGTCGTTTTTTATATACATGATGATGGCCCCACTTAGTATGTATGTTGTTGGGTATACTTGTCATGATCATGTATGAGGTAAAAGGGCAATACTTGTGATCTCCTTGTTCGTTTACTTGGTATATGTGAGACTATGGGGCTTCACATATACATTGCATTAGTAGACTTAGATGGGGTTATGAGTAAGGTCTTGTGATCTATTGATGAAATGAACTCTAAATATGCAATGTTGACTATGGTTTCATTTTGGTTATATTTATAGTATGGACTTGTATGTTGTCTTGAGATGTGCATAAACACTAAATGGGTTATGACTATGATGTAACAAATGAATGAGTCCTTATCTAAGGTCTATGAAGTATGTGGGTCTTGTGTGTACGGTTAAATGCATGTGTTGCATCTTATTAGGACGAATTTCATGATTTTTCATCAAAGTCTTAGTCATCATTTTATCATCATTACGGTTTATTGAGACTCAAACTCAATGTCTTATCCATATAAGGCGTGTTACGCCATAATTCTATGTGACTTGAACCCACTACATTATCTTCATGGTGCATCAAAACTCAAATTGATGTCTTACCTTCTTGGTGCGATAGAATGAATCTACTATCTTATCCTCAAATATTTTTCTTTATGTGCATCCGATTTCAACCTGATGTCTTTACCCTTTTGGTGCGATGAAACTTAAATCCACCGTCTTAACCTCTAACAATGATATATAATCCAATATAAATAAAACTTAAACATGAGCCTTTAAAATCATTGTCATTTATTGTTATATATAAATAAGTGAATTAAATTTCATCAAGACACGAAAGAAAATTTTTGTTGAATTTCACAAGTTTGTCCCCTCCACCATTTACCACATGAGTATAAGTGTATCTAATCTTGCATAGTGATATTTCCTTATCGAAGATTTATCTGCAAGATTAAAATTACACATTAAATAAAGTAAAACTTGATATGTATATAAAATATACCTTTTTACTCCACTATCTTAATACAACACATATAGCACATATCCAGATTTGGATTAACATCATATTTGTTGATTTCGTTTTTCTTTGTTTTGTTGGATAAACTTGACCAACAACTATTTGCACGTCCTTTTGATCATCACCATCAAATCGTTGGTATAAACTCAACTCGGATGAGGAACTAGAAATAATTTGTTTTGATGACATGTTATACAATCAAGCTCATAATATAATAGAAAGAGAAGAAGACAAGAGAAGTAAGATGAAAGAGAGAATTGTTCTTCTTATTCAAGCGAGTCATACAATATTGAATGATATCTCTATTTATAGGTAGAGAAATCAATCAAAAGTTGACCATATTTAATGTCAAATCAATAGATATATTCTTATCTCAAAATGTTTCATATCACCTTGGGAATACATATCCATGATAAGGATAATTACCTTGGAAATACATATCCATGATAAAGATAAATTCATGAATTATCTTAATAGACTATCCACTTAGTTAAATGAATTTATAACACCTTTAACTTTAATTATTTGACTTTTACTAAATTAATAATTGAGTTATAATGAACTTATGTTTTCTATGAAACACTTCGTAACTTTTGGATTGAAATGGAATTATTCTTAATCAATAGTTTTAATTGTCAACTCTTAGTTATAAATTGGCAAGCACAATATTAATGAAAGATGTATTTTATATTTTAATGATATGATGGTCAAAGCTTTGCCAGCTTCAACTTTTCATTATTATTAAATTTTCATTTGATGGGTTTATCTATATAAACTAAAAAGTAAATAATTTGAACTAAAATAATTTTTTTTTTTATTAAATCCAAGACCAAAGTAGTGCGATTCCAATAGCTTGCATCCAATTTCAGGTTGGTTAAAGATGAACATATCCGATAAAATAGTTAATGTGTCTATATTAATAATCATTTAGCCTCCCTACAAAGACTTCTGAAAAGTCATTAAACAATAGGAATCACATTTTTCAAAATGGATCGAAAACGAAAGGTTGAAAACCAAACAAAAGTTATATTAATATTGACAAGAAAATTCATAAATACTGTGGACTATATATTAGGAGTATCAGAAATCCACACAACTTTCATTTCTGATAACGTAAAATGTGTCAAAATTGAAAACTACAAATAGTTTTCATCAAACTGTAAGTAAAATATGTATTAAATAAATTGAAAACTACAAATGGTCCATCACACAATCCACAGCTGTCATCTATGTATATATTTGAAAAAGTTATGAAGTGCGTAGCTGTTTCTCTTTTGTGTCATCATCAAAAATATTTCTTTCCTAATAAATATATTTTTGAATAAAAAATAATTTATTTCTTATTTTTTTTTTGAATTGAAATACGTAAGATAAACATTTTCTAACATAATTCTTGATTTTAAAGTAAATTCGATACAAAAATCAAAATGTCTCAAAATGGGAAATTATTATGTTGATGCAAATCACACAATAGCTGACATTATAGATATTGTTGACCACTTTTATTTAGGCAAACTTTAATATATATTTAAATAATATAGCTACAATTTATTTTTATTTTTATGTTATATGACTATAATTATAAAATAAATAGCAAATTTAATTGTATATGAATAATAATTTTTTTATATTTAATATAAATAAATAATAAATAGGAAAATTATTATTAAACTCATAATTAATTATATATTCATACCTTCTCTTTCATCAATATCCTTATATTACAGTTTTTTTTTGTATTTTCCCTCCAATTCCTTCCAATTCAAGATCCTTTTGTATGATTGTAGGAGTGATTTTTGTGTTCAATTCATTATTCTTATATTTATACTTATATTTGTGGTTCAATCAAATGTCAAATGTTTATTTTTAATAATACTTATATACACAGATAATTAAATTATAATATTAATAAAATAATGATTTGTGAATACAAATATATTTGGATATATAAGTAATTTATCCAATTTGATTAGGCAATACAAGTATAGTTGGATACACCAATACTATATTTTTATAAATAAATACCTAAGTTAGCATCAAGCCTCAAGTATTATAGAAAACTTTACAAAAAAATAGTCGATGTTTTTTTTAAAATTTTTTATATAGTCGAATACTTACACAATTTGTTAGGTACACATTCTATTGTTTTCTCATTATCTTATTTAACAACATCGTATTCATATTATAGTATATTGGTGTATTCATTTTTTTGGTTAAAAATAGTGTATCCATTTTTCAAATTGTTATATTCATATTCTAAAATTGTACTACTTTACCTTGTTTGATGTATTAATACATTAAATTTTTATAAATACATGTATCCTTAATATACTAAGAGCCTGTTTGGCTCAGCTTAAAAGCTGGTCAAACTGACTTAAAAGCTGGTTTTTGACTTATTTAGCTGTTTGGCAACACTCAAAACAACTTATTTTAAGTTAAAAAAAACTTATTTTAAGCCAAAAGTTAAAAGCTGGGGTAGGGGTGCTTTTTTTTTTTTTTTTTTTTTAGCTTATAAGCTGTTTTAAGTTGACCACATTTTTATCTTTTTGCCCTTGATATTTATATGCAATCTCCAAATTACCCACATAACCCTAACATCTCTTTGTTCCATTTTCCCTTTTCACGTTTGGCATAGCAACTTCAGCACTTTTATCCAAACGCATAACTGCTTATTTTAAAAATAAGTTTCAGCACTTTCAAAAGTACTTTTTTAAAGCTGCTTTTATTAAGCACATCCAAACGGGCCCTAATACTTTAAGTTTTACAAATAGAAACACCAATTTGAATTCAAAGTATACATATGCTAATTGTACAAGTAATACATTTTCCTTATTTAGTTATTGTAATTACAACTGTATTAGTGTATAAATAATAAAAAAAAAAAACATATGCAAAACACAACGAGAAAAGACATGAATAAACTTTTATAATCAAAATATTATGAATACCTTTATGATTAGTATTTAGTAAATATATTGTATTAGGAATATAAATACAACCTTTTGTATTATATGAATCATATCATATTTGCATACAATATGTAATTATTAGTTGATAATTTAATAATGAAAATTTCAGTTATTTAGAAACATAATAAATGGTTGGTATTTGGAAGTTATGATAACATATCATATCTTATTTAGTGCATTGTATAAATAATAATAATAACAATAAAATAATTTTTTTTTTAGTACAACATGCAGCTAGAAATTGACATAAAGTGTAGTCATTTCTAGTAAATAACAACATATTTATAGCTATTGAACTTTAATAACCCTATAAATGTAGTTTTTTTTGTAAGTTGCTTTTTATTTTAAGTTCAAAGTCAAAACTTATATTAATAAATGGTTATCCAACTTTAATTTGAAAAAGATTAAGAAACAAAAAATATTTATATGTTATCAGAAAATGATATTGTACAATTGTTATCAAAATAAAATTTGATTGATGAGATTACTTATGACCTAACATATATAACCTATATTATCAGTTAAAAAGTAGAGAAAATTGAATATATGTATATACGTGTATATATATATATATATATATATATATATATATATATATATATATATATATATATATATATATATATATATATATATATATATATATATATATTCCGACTGATAGTTTATGATGTATTTTTTTATTATATTAATATTCAAAAATATGCAATTTATAGTATTTTCCATAAAGTTTTTGAATATCTAAGTTTTAAATATCGAAATAGCATAATCTCATTTAAATTTAAAAATTAATTAAATTGACTATCAAAATACGCAACATGATAACTAAAATAGACCGGGGGGGGGGGGGGTACACTTAAGAAATTTTAAAAGAAATAAAAAAAACTTTCTTTAAAAATAATATATTTATTAGAAAATGAATGTGTTTCAAAGAAACGATATCTTCTTTTAGGAAAGAGATATTTTGACCTAATTAAGTTACGGTTTGATATTGTTTCTAAAAATTGCTTATTTTTAATTAGAAGCACTTTAAAATAGTTTTTTAGAAAAGTATTTTGAAAAAAATAATTTGTGTTCAACTAATTCATTTTAAAAATATTTTTATATGTTGATTGTGTTTGATTAATGTTTTTCTGAAAAGTATTTTTAGGCCAAATACATAAGCAGATCCCTAAATTTAGTAGGTTTTTTCCCTCAGGTACCTTAACTACGTCATTTTCCTATTGAATCATTGAACTCCCATAATTCGTTCCGTTTAAACAAACACCGTTGTCTGATGTGGAACCAGATTTGTGAGGGATATTGATAGAGGATACATATGTTGTTCCACAAATCATTAGTCCAATTGATAGTGAAAATGTTTGAGAATAATTGTGTTTTACTTAAGCCATTTGAACACATTAGACAACAAATGAGACTAACACGGTTTGTCTTCATTCCTTCAATCAAAATTATTATAATTCGAACATAATTAAAGACATTTACAATATAAAAGCTAATAAAAAAATCAATCAACAGTATTTTAAAGAAACAAATTATGGGTGGTTCAATGATTCAATTGAAAAATGACGTAGTTGAGGTACCTGAGTGAAAAAACCCAACAAGTTTAGGGATTTGTTTATGTATTTGGCCGTATTTTTAAGAGGCAAATCACCAAAAAAAAATAGCAAGTATCAATGCACTTTTAATATTTCGATGAATTTATAGAGAGAAAGTATGTCAATAATTATCATAAAAAATTAAATCAAATTTTTGTCTTTATTAAATTAAAATGAACATACTTAATATTTTGAATATTATGAATAGATAAATAGAAAAAAAAATCAAATATTCATATAATATGATTTAAAGATAATTAAGAATACCAAAGATTAAATAATAATAATAATAATAATAATAATAATAATAATAATAATAATAATAAACATAAAGTGATTAAAAAAATTATTATATGGAAATAAAAATTTTAAATGAAATTTAATCAAAATTATGAGATTTGCGAATTAATTAATTAGAGATATATTGGTAAATATGTAAATATGAAAGAGATATTTTGATCTTGAAATAAATGAGTTTATGCTTTTACTCTGGTTTTTATTAAGAAAAACATTTTAAACTTCTTTTAAACAACAGGAAAACTGTTTCTGCTTCCATTTAAAAGTAGTTTTATTAATTTGTCAAACACCTTATTTTTCAAAAAAGAAATAACTTTTTTCTTAAAAATAAATATTTTTGACCTTCTAATAGCATATCAAACATGCTCCAAGTAACAATACAAGAGTTTTTGGATCAAATAGTCAATCATATGACATTTTTATCATTTCACATATTTCTTTTACGTATTAATAATATAATTGAATAGTTCTCTAGACCCAGATTGACTTTGTTATCAAATTTTTGGTTCGATGGATTTGTATATATAAACGAAATTATAACAAATGGAAGGACAACATATTTGACTATCTAGTGTGACATTTGAAGCTTCCAAATATCGACTCTCGTCTATGCTAAGTTAAAGGCAGGGCCGACTCTTGTTAAAAACAATTAAAGTTTATATTAGGCCCGTGCGAAAATCGAATCAAACCATTAACCCGAACCAATTTTCGGTTTGTTGGGCTTACGATTTGGGTTATTGGGTAATTGATTAAGGGCTCGGTTCAAGAATATAGTTTAATGGGTAATCGATTCGGGGATCGGGTTGGGAAGCGAGAAACTCGGGCTACCCGATACCCCAATAAGACCCATAATTTTTATTCCTAAATTTTTTAATTTTACAATACTCACTTCTCACATTAGGGACTAAGGTTTTAAAATTTGGGACTTAGATTCAAAGACCAGTCGTCACTACTCTGAGACACATGCGACCTCCAAATCAAAAAATTTCAAACTCAAGTGACGACTATTCTAGTCTCCGGTCAGGCGGTCACTCAGGCGAGGTCCGAGGACACAAGGTAACGACTAACGATTTTTTATTCGTTCCATTTAACTCCAATCCATTTTCATGATTCAAAGTTCAAAAGAAAAACATAATATTGGTTTGTTAGTCGAACTTCATGAATTTCTCTGAAGAAGGGCATATTGATGCGTATAGGCTTGAGGGTACATCATTCTTTTGTTGTATCTTCTGAGTGTTAATAGTGTCTCTACTCTCTTCTCTATGTCATACTAGTTAATGGTTTGACCTGATTTTTGCACAGGCCTAGTCTAATGTATGATTTTAGTGATGGTGTCATGGTGTAGTTCATTCGTATTTTGTACAATGTAGGTTGTAGCACAATAGCAGCTTCTTCTAATGTTCTGTATTGATGGTAATATTCACTGCGTTGGTGGTTGTCTAATTAATAGGTGAACATGCTCAAATTTCAGAAGTTAGAAGCTCGTCTGCTCGAGACTTTGAGTCTTACTCCTTTCAATTCCCACGACTTCTGTAATCTGCACAGAACTACTCGGCAGTCAACTCTCCAGTCTTAGATTCTCAGTCGCTCACTGCTCACGCCTCACAAGTAAGCAATTTACAATTTGACACTTTGGCTCATTTCTTTGTACTTTGTTGTCTTCTAATCGTTACTTTGTGTGAAGTGTGAATTGTGATGTGTCTATTGTCAAGTGTGTAAAAATTTGATACTACTTAGCCTATTGTTTGTACGTTGTAGTTCTTTCTGTAATGAAACTACTTGGTGTTTATATCTTTTGCAGTTTTTGGTGAAAGTAGCACGGCTGAAAATATCATAATGGATAAGATTATTGGTGAAAGTGGGGCTTTTAATTCAAATGCAATAGATCAAAGTCAAACTATTGAGTTTAAAGTAACGAAAGGAAGGAAAAAAAAATCTCGTGCGTGGGATCATTATACTCTTAAAACTGATTCTGATGGAATTGAAAAAGCTATTTGTAACTATTGTAAGAAAGAGTATTTTGCTGACATAAAAGAACATGGTACGACGTGAACGATTACTCATATAAACAAATGCACAAAGATGCCTTACAATAATGATATTAAACAATCAAGATTAGCACTTCAACCAATGATAGGGGGTAACAATGGTGATGTAGTTGTTGTTCCATGGAAATTTGATTAGGAAGAGTGTAGAAAGGCCTTATGTCGTATGATAATTATTGATGAGCTTTCTTTCAGATTTTTTCAAAAAGAAGGTTTTACACAATTTATGAAAGTAGAACAACCTTGTTTCCACATTCCTTCTCGTACCACTGCGATTCATGACTGTTTTGATCTTTTTGATGAAGAAAAACGTAAGTTGATGGCTGTTTTTAAGTAAACACAACAAAGGGTGTCTTTAACCACTGATACTTGGACTTCCATACAAAAAATCAATTATATGGTCATTACTGCTCATTGGATTGATAAAAATTGGACTTTGCATAAAAGAATTATCAACTTTTGTCCAATTACTAGTCATAGAGGTGAAGACTTAGAAAGTCTATTGGTAAGTGCTTACATGAGTGGGGATTGCATCGAATTTTCACTGTTACAGTTGATAATGCAGGTTCATATAGTGTAAAGAGGAGTATACATTAAAAAGTTACAAAACATTATGATTCATGGAAAAAAAAAGTAAAAAAACAAATAATGCGAACTATAAGAGGATTAGAGGAATAAATTTTGACAAGGAAAGTCACGTTAAAGTCCACTCAATTATTTTTAATTTTTAACATGTACAATGTGTCAAAACTGAAACTACTAGTGGTTGTTGCCATGCATATAAGGCAAAGTTAATGAAACTATCCAAGTTTTTAGAACACGTGTTAAAACAATGAACATGTATACAATAGATGTATTCCAAAAGAAGTATGAATACAAATACATTGTTGAATGGTATGATACAATGCCTCTTCTTCCAGATTCCCCTATTGGATATTTTTGAAGATTCCGAAAGTTCAAACATTTTTTCTCTTGAACACTTTGACCCTAGATCTTGACTAAGTAATTGTGTCGTTATGATTTGATGTGAAATCTTTGTTTGTATCTCAATTGCCAAAAAAGTGGAACATTCAAAGAATGAGTATTATTTTGCATCTTATAACTCTCCTCTGTTCTACCATTATGGTATTAATTTTAAAAGTTCCATTTGATTAACCCTAGTTGAAATTGAATAAGTTGAAGGGAATTCAATGATACAAATACAAGAAGAAGAAAATATTAACTTTAAAAATTAAAAATTTGAAAAAATTAAATAGAAGTTTCCCGATTCTATGTAATTCTAATGTTGATTGATATTCATTTTCAAAGTCAAAATTTAGGAAGAAAATGAAATTAGAGTATGATATTATTCAAAATCGTAATGTTGGGAAGGAAATAACTAGAGTTTGATTTGATTTTGAAATAAGTTAAAAGAAAAAGGTAATGTGCGTGTGTGTGTGAGAGAGAGACAGAGAGAAATTGAATATATTTGGGCATTAGCTTGATGTATGTTGTATAATATACTAAGGGGGCGTTTGGTAGAATGTATTAAAAGAAATAATCCATGTATTAGATGTGGTATAATTTAATACCGTGTTTGGTAGGAATGTGAGTGTCACGACCCAAAACCGAGCCGCGACTGGCACCCACACTTACCCTCCTATGTGAGCGAACCAACCAATCTAAACCTTAACATTTCAATGTATATCAACAGAAAGTAATGCGGAAGACTTAAACTCATTAATAAAAACCAATTCAATAATTATTAATATTCAACATCTATTATTCCCCAAAATCTGGAAGTCATCACCACAAGAACATCTATCTCAAATTACTTAAACTAAGAATGTCTAAGAACAAAATAACTAAAAAGCTAGTCCATGCCGGAAGTACAAGGCATCAAGACATGAAGAGGGAGATCCAGTCCAAGCTAGAAGCATTAGCTCACCCTGAAATCCGGTATACTGATGACTGGCTAGGATTACTGTTGAGTTGAAGATGACGGAACATTTGCTGCACTCCACAAATAACAAAGAAAGAAACAAACAAGTAGGGGTCAGTACAAAACACGGGTACTGAGTAAGTATCATCGGCCAACTCAAAATAGAAAACAGTATATATCAGTTAATATCATAAATCAACTATAATACTCAACATGTAGCAACGACAAGTACTAAAATCATTAATAAGTACTAACAAGTTCATCCATGAGGACTCAAGCCTCAATATCATACTCATTTGGGAATTAGATTCATTAGATTGAATTCATTAACATATTTCAAGATTCATTATCTTTATTCCCCTCGTGTCGGTACGTGACACTCCGCTCCATATACTATCCTGGTGTCGGAATGTGACACTCCGATCCTCATTCTATCCTGGTACCGGAACGTGGCACCCGATCCATATACTATCCTGGTGTCGGAACGTGACACTCCGATCCTCATTCTATCCTGGTACCGGAACGTGGCACCCGATCCTCTATTTCTATCCTGGTACCGGAACGTGGCACCCGATCCTCTATTTCTATCCTGGTACCGGAACGTGGCACCCGATCCCCTAATTCATCAAGACTTCTTTATACTAAGGCATCATCAATCTCATTATATAATTTATCAAGCCTTCTTTTACACTAAGGCATCATCAATCTCATTATATAATTTATCAAGCCTTCTATTACACTAAGGCATCATCATTAACAAGTGAATTAGGGTTTCTTTCAAGATTTTGGATTCAATAACTTCATCAAGCTTATTTTATCACAATCACATAATCATATTCATGCAAGCATACAACTAAGCATATAGAAGGGTTTACAATACTACTAACACATATCATTCGCTATTAAGAGTTTACTACGAATAGTGTGAAAACCATAACCTACCTCCACCGAAGACTAGTGATCAAGCAAGAAATTCCCAAGCTTTGATCTTCTTCTTCCTCGTTCGACTCTCTCTCTCTCTTTCTCTTTCTATTTTCTTATTCAAACCCTCTTTCTTTTACCCTAATTAGTATATAATTAAGTGTGAAAGATGGCATTAATAACCCACTAATTAACTTAAGGTTACCTCTTTTAACCCCCAAGTAATTAGACTTATTAATATAAACCCTCTAACTTTATAATTAAAGAAGGAATAGTCCAAAACGTCCCTTAAAACGTGTAAAGAAATCCGACTCCAACTGGGATTACGCACCCTGTGACGGGCCGTCGTGCCTGCGACGGTCCGTCCTGCAGGTCATCGCCAAGTTCAGAGACCCAAATTTCCACCAAGGGTCTGTGACGGTCCGTCACACCTGTGATGGTCCAAACTGCAAATCCGTCACGAAGTTCAGAGAGTCGATTTTCAGTACCCAATTTCAGAATTTCTAAGTATATTGAAACGAGACCCTGCGACGGTCCGTCGTGACCATGACGGTCCGTCGTGGGGTCCGTCGTTTCAGCCAGTTTTCCAGAATTAAAATCTGCTGCTCAAAACGACTAAACAGGTCGTTACAATAGATACCAATTTACCCATCGTTCGTCCTCGAACGATCACAAGAAGAAAAACAAGGGCGAGAAGGAGTACCTGAATCTTTAAACAGATGTGGGTATTTTTCTTGCATATCTGCCTCCTTCTCCCAAGTGGCTTCTTCAACCGGTCGATTCTTCCATTGCACCTTGATGGATGCAATCTCCCTTGACCTCAACTTGAGAACTTCTCTATCCAAAATAGCAACAGGCTCCTCCTCATAAGACAAATTTTCATCAAGCAAAACTGAATCCCAATGGATAATGTAGTTTCCAACCCCATGGTATCTCTTCAACATCGACACATGAAATACCGGATGCACTCCGGACAGCCCTGGAGGCAAGGCTAACTCATAAGCCACCTCCCCTACTCGCTTAAGTACTTCAAATGGTCCAATATACCTTGGACTAAGCTTACCTCTTTTACCAAACCGCATCACCCCTTTCATTGGCGAAACTTTCAACAAGACTTGTTCACCCTCCATGAACTCTAAGTCTCTAACCTTTCGATCTGCATATTCTTTTTGCCTACTTTGCGCCGCTAGAAGCCTTTCTTGAATAGATTTCACTTTCTCTATCGAATCCCTCAAAACACCTTCCTCGTCGATTGTTGCTTCTTTAGCCTCTCCTTGCAACACTTTATCTCGAATCCGGATCAATTTCTCATCATCAAACTGCTTCCCCTTAATCTTGTCAAGGAAGGAGGATCTTCCCTCCACATAAGCTAACAATCCTCCCTTCTCACTCACTTCTAACCTCATGAGGTCATTAGCCAAAATCTGCACTTCTCTAGCCAATGGGCGTCTAGAAGCTTGCAAATGAGCTAGACTTCCCATGCTTCCCGCCTTTCTACTTAAGGCATCTGCCACAACATTCGCCTTCCCCGGATGATACAAAATGGTGATGTCGTAGTCCTTCAGTAGTTCCATCCATCTCCTTTGTCTCAAGTTCAAATCTTTCTGAGTAAAGACATACTGTAGACTACGATGATCCGTATAGACTTCACACTTAACCCCATATAGATAGTGCCTCCATTGCTTTAATGCAAACACTACCGCGGCCAATTCCAAGTCATGAGTTGGATAGTTACGTTCATGCACTTTTAATTGTCTTGAAGCATAAGCAATCACGTTCTTCTCTTGCATTAGCACTGCACCCAAACCCGAATAGGATGCATCACAATAAACAATGAAGTTCTTACCCTCTACCGGCAAGGTGAGGATAGGTGCGGTAGTCAACAAAGTCTTGAGTTTCTGAAAACTTTCTTCGCACTCATCCGACCATACAAATGGAACATTCTGCTTAGTCAAGTTCGTCAATTGGGAAGCAATAGAAGAGAATCCCTTGACAAATCGGCGGTAGTAGCTAGCTAACCCAACAAAACTCCGTATTTCTGACACATTAGTGGGTCTTACCCAATTCTTCACTGTCTCAATCTTAGAAGGATCCACCATCACTCCTTCCTTAGAAACCACGTGCCCCAAGAAGGACACTGCATCTAGCCAAAACTCACACTTAGAGAACTTGGCATAAAGCTTTTTCTCCCTCAACATTTCCAATACAATTCTCAAATGCTCCTCATCATCCTTCTTACTTTTAGAGTATATCAGTATATCATCAATAAATACAATCACAAAGAGATCCAAATATGGCTTAAATATCCCGTTCATCAAGATCATGAACGCAGCAGGGGCATTCGTAAGACCAAAGGACATCACTACAAATTCATAATGCCCATACCTAGTCCGAAAAGCAGTCTTTGGCATATCCGTTGCCCGTATTTTCAATTGATGATAACCGGATCTCAAGTCAATCTTAGAGAAGACACAAGCACCTTGTAACTGATCGAACAAGTCATCAATGCGAGGAAGAGGATACTTATTCTTAATAGTTACCTTGTTCAACTGCCGGTAGTCTATGCACATCCGAAAACTCCCATCCTTCTTCTTCACAAACAAAACTGGAGCACCCCAAGGAGATGCACTTGGTCTAATGAAGCCTTTGCTCAACAACTCTTGAAGTTGGGCCTTTAACTCTCTTAACTCCGCGGGAGCCATTCTATAAGGGGGTATAGAAATGGGGCGAGTACCCGGTTCAAGATCGATACAGAAGTCAATATCCCTATCTGGTGGCATACCAGGAAGATCTGCAGGGAACACATCCAAAAACTCACGGACTACCGAAACCGACTCAATCGAAGGTACTTGGGTAGTGTCATCCTTGAGATGGGCCAAGAAAGCTAAACACCCTTTACTAACCATTTTCTTAGCACGAAGAAAGGAGATGATACGCACCGGATTGGAAGTGTAGTCCCCCTCCCACACTAACGGGTCTGTCCCAGGCTTGGCTAACGTTACCGTCTTAGCATTACAATCCAAGATCGCAAAATTCGGAGAAAGCCAAGTCATACCCAGAATTACATCAAAGTCGACCATTTCTAAGATAACCAAATCTACATAAGTGTTGCTCCCCACAAAGTTCACCAAACAAGACCTATATACCTTTTCAACTATCACAGACTCACCCACCGGAGTAGAAACACGAATAGGCATGTCAAGTAATTCACAATGTAAATTGAGACCATTAGCAAATGAGGAAGATACATAAGAAAATGTGGATCCGGGATCAAACAATACAGAAGCCATGCAATCACAAACCAAAAGTTTACCTGTGATGACAGCATCAGACGCCTCTGCTTCAGACCGCCCAGGGAAAGCGTAACAATGGGCCCTATCGTTTGCCTGTCCATTGCCCCTACCATGTTGTGATGTAGTGGCTCCAGTTTGCCCATCACCTCGGCCGTTTTGGTGACCACCATTACCTCGACCACCGCGTCCTCCAGAATGACGGCCTCTTCCATAACCACCTCTACCTCTAGCTATTGGGGGTCGATTACTCTGTTTTGGACAATATCTCTTAATATGTCCAATCTCCCCACATCCATAGCTCTCTCTGGGTTCATGCATAGGTCTCTCATAGAAGTGTTGACCGGTCTGAGGTGGACCCCCAACTACAGTCTGTAGTGAAGACTGAATGGGTCGAACTGAGTAACCTCCGGAACTCTGTCCTCTAGAGTAGGAACCACTAAACTCACCTCCCTTTCGAAACCTTTTTGACGTCGATGTCGAGGTGAAGTCATCGGGCTTCACTCCTTCCACCTCTATCACGAAGTCTACCACTTCTTGGAAGGATTTTGCCGTAGCCGCTACCTGTAAGGCCGAAATCCGCAACTCTGACCTCAACCCCTTCACAAACCGGCGAATCCGCTCTTGTGGACTGAAACAGAGTTGGGTGGCATACCTTGATAAAGCACGAAACTTAGCCTCATATGCATTAACCGACATCCTTCCTTGCTCTAGGCTCAAGAATTCATCTCTTTTCCTATCCCTCAAAGTCCATGGGATGTACTTTTCCATAAACAAGCTAGAGAATGAGGCCCAAGTCATGGGTGGTGCCTCTGTTGGTTGACACTCAACATGTGATCGCCACCACATTTTGGCGTTCCCTTGAAACTGATAACTCACGAACTCAACACCAAACTGTTCTACTATACCCATCTTGTGTAGTAGCTCATGACAGTCAACCATAAAATCGTAAGCATCCTCAGATTCAGCACCCTTGAAGACTGGAGGTTTCAATTTCAAAAACTTACTGAAAAGTTCATGCAGATCATTTGTCATTATAGGCCTAGTAGTAAGACGTGGAAACGTGCCTATGTCCAATGAGGCATCCATGCGGGGAGCCATAGTAGCCGCATGTCGTATCTCTGAAACCGGAGGTGTTGGTGCAGAAACCACTGGAGGTGCCTGACCGTGATCAGATAACCCGCTAAGATAAGCAAGAACCTGATTGATCATCTCTGGGGTAGGTTGGGGTGGCAATTCCTCATTCTGCTCTTGTTCAGTTTCCCTTTCCTCACCCTCTCTTACTACCTCCTCAGTCGGTGGAGGAGTCACCGCCCTAGCATCAGATGGACTAGGTGCTCGTCCTCTTCCTCTAGAGGACATCCTCCCATGACCTCTACCACGGCCTCTTGCCGTTGTTCTTCCTCGAGCCACAGCCCCAGTGGCTGGCTCAGACATTTCTTGTCTTGCCAGTGTTGGTGTTGGCGGAGTCGTTGCTCTAGTTCTAACCATCTGCGAAATAGAGTGAAGATGGTCAGATACCAATTTGTATCACCTAGATACCAATTGGATTCAAGTAGTAGCACGAAAGAAAGAAAGAAAGAATGGAATTTTCCTAAAGTCTTATAGCCTCTCAAAGAAAAGTAAAGGCGTCCCCCTACCGTTCCTTAAGACTCTACTAGACTCGTTCTTGTGTGATGAGACCAACGAACCTAATGCTCTGATACTAAGTTTGTCACGACCTAAAACCGAGCCGCGACTGGCACCCACACTTACCCTATTATATGTGAGCGAACTAACCAATCTAAACCTTAACATTTCAATGTATATCAACAGAAAGTAATGCGGAAGACTTAAACTCATTAATAAAAACCAATTCAATAACTATTAATATTCAACATCTATTATTCCCCAAAATCTGGAAGTCATCACCACAAGAACATCTATCTCAAATTACTTAAACTAAGAATGTCTAAGAACAAAATAACTAAAAAGCTAGTCCACGCCGGAAGTTCAAGGCATCAAGACATGAAGAGGGAGATCCAGTACAAGCTAGAAGCATTAGCTCACCCTGAAATCCGGTATACTGATGACTGGCTAGGATTAGTGTTGAGTTGAAGATAACGGAACGTTTGCTGCACTCCACAAATAACAAAGAAAGAAACAAACAAGTAGGGGTCAGTACAAAACACGGGTATTGAGTAAGTATCATCGGCCAACTCAAAATAGAAAACAGTATATATCAGTTAATATCATATATCAACTATAATACTCAACATGTAGCAACGACAAGTACTAAAATCATTAATAAGTACTAACAAGTTCATCCATGAGGACTCAAGCCTCAATATCATACTCATTTGGGAATTAGATTCATTAGATTGAATTCATTAACATATTTCAAGATTCATTATCTTTATTCCCCTTGTGTCGGTACGTGACACTCCGCTCCATATACTATCCTGGTGTCGGAACGTGACACTCCGATCCTCATTCTATCCTGGTACCGGAACGTGGCACCTGATCCATATACTATCCTGGTGTCGGAACGTGACACTCCGATCCTCATTCTATCCTGGTACCGGAACGTGGCACCCGATCCTCTATTTCTATCCTGGTACCGGAACGTGGCACCCGATCCTCTATTTCTATCCTGGTACCGGAACGTGGCACCCGATCCCCTAATTGATCAAGCCTTCTTTATACTAAGGCATCATCAATCTCATTATATAATTTATCAAGCCTTCTTTTACACTAAGGCATCATCAATCTCATTATATAATTTATCAAGCCTTCTGTTACACTAAGGCATCATCATTAACAAGTGAATTAGGGTTTCTTTCAAGATTTTGGATTCAATAACTTCATCAAGCTTATTTTATCACAATCACATAATCATATTCATCCAAGCATACAATTAAGCGTATAGAAGGGTTTACAATACTACTAACACATATCATTCGCTATTAAGAGTTTACTACGAATAGTGTGAAAACCATAAGCTACCTCCACGGAAAACTAGTGATCAAGCAAGAAATTCCCAAGCTTTGTTCTTCTTCTTCCTCGTTCGACTCTCTCTCTCTCTCTTTCTCTTTCTATTTTCTTATTCAAACCCTCTTTCTTTTACCCTAATTAGTATATAATTAAGTTTGAAAGATGGCATTAATAACCCACTAATTAACTTAAGGTTACCTCTTTTAACCCCCAAGTAATTAGACTTATTAATATAAACCCTCTAACTTTATAATTAAAGAAGGAATAGTCCAAAACGTCCCTTAAAACGTGTAAAGAAATTCGACTCCAACTGGGATTACGCACCCTGTGACGGGCCGTCGTGCCTGCGACGGTCCGTCCTGCAGGTCGTCGCCAAGTTCAGAGACCCAAATTTCCACCAAGGGTCTGTGACGGTCCGTCACACCTGTGACGGTCCG
Organism: Solanum corneliomulleri; assembly: GCA_027704805.1. Taxonomy (NCBI): domain Eukaryota; kingdom Viridiplantae; phylum Streptophyta; class Magnoliopsida; order Solanales; family Solanaceae; genus Solanum; species Solanum corneliomulleri. The sequence goes on from JAKWIY010003054.1 coordinate 40,831,537, forward strand.
TCCTGCAAATCCGTCACGAAGTTCAGAGAGTCGATTTTCAGTACCCAATTTCAGAATTTCTAAGTATATTGAAACGAGACCCTGCGACGGTCCGTCGTGACCATGACGGTCCGTCGTGGGGTCCGTCGTTTCAGCCAGTTTTCCAGAATTAAAATCTGCTACTCAAAACGACTAAACAGGTCGTTACAGTGAGCCTATGTATAACTAATCCATGGATTAGTTAATACATCCCACATGGTATTATGTGATGTATTGCTAATACCTTCCATTTGGAGGTATTAGCTCTAATACCATGGACTATTCTAAATAAAGACAAAAATACCCATCAAATCCTTTAATATTTAATTTATTTTTTTGATTTTATATTTTATATTTATACTAATAAAGTTATTTAAATAAATTAGCTTACAACTTTTATTATTTAGATATAATTTTTGTTTCTAAAATATGAATTACTTAATCTATTTATTATTAATATAAAATATTATAATTCGACGAATATGTTAATGTTGATGTATGAATTTAAGAACAATTCATAAGTACAATATTGTCTCTTAATGAAAGTTCATTAAACATTACCCAAGTAGTCTAAAAATAGTTTAATTTATTTTTCTATATTTATTTTATATTTTTATTTTATTTTATGATAAAGAGTTTTTTAAAATTCATTGATACAAAATAAAGTTCAATAAATTTTCTCTATAATCATTGTAGTTGTGTGACCTTTTGAGTTATTAACTCTAATTTTTTAAGATGACAATTATTTACTCTCAAATAATTTAAGTGAGAAAATAGTGAACATGACAATAAAAATTTTATTCTCTTAACTAGTTAAAAATGTTATAAAAAATAATATTATCCATTAATTATCTACTTTGACTCAATTACATGAAATACAAAATCTCATAACAACTCTAGGGTATAATTGGAATTTTTTTTAAAAAAAAACATTTAAACCACACAAAATTAGTTAAGAAACAATGAACCAAACACTTGATAAAAGTAATCCATGCATTGCTAATCCCTACATTACTAATCCCTGCATTATTCATTATTGTACCAAACGATCCCTAAGTGTATACAAATTCACCTTTTGCTATAAAATTAATAGTATAGTCGTAAACATTAATAATTTTAAACTATTGTTGAGTATTATTAAGTATAGTATATTTTTGTTATATAGTGTAGTTTCTCTTTTTGTTAAATCTCTTTGGGATAAAGGTGAAGCATACCTGATTCGATAAAATAATTATGAGGTTTATATATTGAAAAGTCAGAAAACATTATGAATCATAATAAAAAAAATTAGAAAAATAAATAATGCCAATTATAAAAAGAATAAACTTTAACAAGAACAGTCACATCGAAGTCCGCTAAATTATTTTCAATTTTCACATGTACAATGTGTCAAAACTGAAACTACTAATTGTTGTTGCCACGCAGATAAGGCAAAGTAAATGAAATTGTACAAGTTTTAAAGCATTTGTTAATACACAATATATTTTATTTTATTTTATTATATATATGGTGAATCGCCACTCGCAGGTACCATATCCTTTTTTTTCTTCTTTGTTGAAAATGGAAAACAGAACAGAAAATGACAACTCTCTTTCCTTACCCATGTTGGCTGATGACTTTGATAAAGCTGAGAAGGGAATTGGATCAGGTATTCTAATTAGCAATGGCAAAACATACTTTCTCAAAACAACTTTTCATGGACTCAATGCTCTATCAGTTTCTTCCTAATTCTTTGCTTTCTTCCTTTTTTACTACTTCTGTTTCATTTTTAAAAATTGTATATGACAATTTTTTTATTCATAACAGAAGAAAACAAGAGCTTAGATACTTCTCAAAGGATTTCTTCTATTTGTAATTTTAAATATTATCCCTGTCATTTCAATTTATTTAATATATTTTTATTTTAAAAAGAATTTGAAGGTTTTTTCCCCTAAATTTTGTTGTCTTAAACTTAAGATATGTCAAAAATATTAATATATCCCTAATTTTGTAATGTTAAATATGTCATGTGAAAAATAGAAATTAAAAGAGTAATGAAAAAGAAGTTTCATTTGTTGTTTTTTTTTTTTAAAAAAAAATGCGTCAAATAAATTAAACAGAGGGAATAAAACGTATCATTTCCTTTGTTATAAGATCATATCATTGAAGATAAAATAAATTTTTAAGATTGAAGCATTTTAGATATATTTAAGTGGCATTCCCTTGAAATTTATTGTTTGAATGTGTTTAACTTGATTTGGAATATGAGAATCAAACTAACAACATATATTACCTTGAAATTTATTGTTTGAATGTTTTTAACATGATTTGGAATATGAGAATCAAACTTACAACAGAAGCCCCCTGCACTATAATTAATGAGCTTCAATTTTAAGTTCACAGGATTCATTGAACAACCTACCTTTATGGGGTACATTTGCTTAGTAGAAACATTTATTTTGTATTTTTGGTAGAGAATCAAATGTGAATTGTAGTTGATGAACTTTCTGTTTCCTCAGGAGTTGGGATTTTTTCGACTCCATACGCGTTATCATCAGGAGGGTGGTTAAGCATGATACTTCTTCTTCAAATTGCATGTGTAACTTTCTACACATCAATATTAATAAAGAAATGTATGGATTTTGATCCAACTATTACAAGTTATCCTGACATTGGAGATCGTGCATTTGGAAGAAGAGGAAGAATATTGGTTTCAGTTTTTATGAATCTTGAACTTTACATGGTAGCAACTGGTTTTCTAATTCTTTCAGGGGACAACTTGCATAATCTGTTACCAGAAGTGAACTTTGAGTTTTTGGGAATCCAATTTGGTGGAAAACAAAGTTTTGTGGTTATTGTTCCTCTCGTCATATTTCCAACAGTATTGTTAAAGAACATGAGCATTCTTGCGTATGTATCAGCCTCTGCAGTATTAGCTACTCTCGTGATTATTGGTGCAATTTTCTGGGAAGCAATGTATGATGGCATTGGATTTCATAAAAGTGGAGTAGTTGTGAATTGGGGAGGAATCCCTACATCTTTTAGCTTATATGCTTTCTGTTATTGTGCCCATCCTGTTTTTTCAACTCTATACACTTCAATGAAAAACCAAAACCAATTTTCAAAGGTAAATAAACTAATCACAAAATTTCATTATTACTATCACAAATAGTATTTGACGTTGATGTAATAATCTTGCAGGTAATGATTGTGTGTTTTGCGTTCTCTACCGTAACCTATGCATCAATAGCAATTATGGGATACTTAATGTTCGGCTCTGATCTGGAATCACAAATCACATTGAACCTTCAGCCGGAAAAATTAAGCTCAAAATTGGCTATATACACTGCTTTGATCAATCCAATAGCCAAGTATGCATTAATGATGACACCAATTATTAACAGAATTGAGGAGCGTTTGCACTCATATTGTGATAAAAAATCATTTAGCTACCTCAACAGGACTATATTAATGATAAGCAGTGTAACTGTGGCTCTAACTATACCCTTTTTTTGGGTATCTCATGTCACTAGTTGGAGCATTTCTTAGTGTCACAACTTCAATTTTGGTACCAAGTTTGTGCTACTTGAAGATTTTAGGCACTCACAACAAACTTGGATATGAGTTAGTAATAATAGGATTTATAATTCTAATGGGGATCATAGTCTTAGTTACCGGTACATACACATCCATGCAGGAAATAATGCACCTCATGTAATTAGGTATTTTACTAAAACATATTTGTGTCTGTTCTATGGTTTTCAACAGTTGTTTAACTTGTTATGAAAACAAATTATTGGTACTGTTACTATATCAAAAAGGATCTTAAACGGTTATTAATTAACAACAATAGCTTTATTGCCGCTAAATATGTATTTTTAGCAATAATTAACACTCTTTCTATATGTCTCCAAAGCCTCTAGCTATATTGGATCTAATGACACTTAAATAATATTGATAAAGACTTTAGCATTCTTTATTAATGTGTATATTTATTGTTGCTGAAAGTTGTTTTTATTGTAGTGTGTAATGATCAACTACTCTAGATGATTGAGTATAAAAATAAATTTTTGGATAACTATTTTGTACTAGTAATATATCATGGAGTACAAGTGCAGTGTTTATATAAATAAACAAAGAGATAAGTATTATGAAAAAAAAAACGAGTCCATGTGAGCTTGCCTAATGAATTATATTTGAATTGCTGCAATTCTTAATCAACGCTCTACCACTAATAAATGCAGAACAGGCTGGCCATAGGAATTATAACCAAACATCTAAATCATGCATAGTTCGTATGTAATAGATAGGTTTATTAACTCTACAATAAAACATACATATAAATTGTTAGTGAATTCACAATTATAAGAGGTTAGTTGGATTCACATCTTATGATTTCTAAGTTTGTCATCAACCTATTGAACTAGGTTTACTAAAGTAGAGACTAATAGAAACAGTAAAAACAATAGTTACTTCAGAGCTTACCTTGGAAAACCTCATTTCTCACGAGTGTATAAACCACCACTATCACAAAAAACACTTTTAGCGTCAGTTCTTTAATGGCAATGATATATAAATGCAGCTAAATTATGTTGTACAATCAATTATTAGCGGCGAATGACCTTTAGTCGGTAAAACTTGACCCATTAATGATAATTATTTAGAAAGTCTAATAGACCATTTCTTAAGAATACTTTTTATTATAAATTACCCCCAACATTCTCTACAGGCTATAGCTAAACCCATTTCATTTCCAAACTCCCCAAATTTCAAAAGGCTCATCCCTCTTAAACGTCTTCATCTTAAGCAAGCGTCCATTTAGATTCACAAAATTGATATGAAGCACCATCAATTCCTCTGAAGCTTCATCTTCTTCATCGTTTGCATCTCCGTCTTCTTCATCTGCCATCAATTTCCTAACCCTTTGCCACCTGCTGCATTCTATTTTTTTGAATGTGATTGGATGATGGTCAATGTTTTGTGTATGAGCCATGAAATTTCTATATTTGAGAATCGCACTATTGCCGTGTAGTTTGTTGTGATAGAGTTTTACTTTGTTGTAACGACATGTTCACATCATATGGAGAAGTCAAATAGGGAAAGAATTTGGGTCTGAAAAATTTGGACTAATGACTTGGAAAATTCTAGCCTAGGCCAAACTTGGACACGGTGAGGTCTAGGAAAATGTAGGAACGAACGAGGGACGGTGGGGGGGGATTAATTATGAATTTAATCGCATGAGTAAATAGTCAAGTCGTTAAGCAACATGTACGACTTTATGAAATCAAATTTGAGTGAGTAAAACTCCAGAAACTGATCTTAGCTTGGTGTGAAAGAGCAGTTTTTGAATGTCAAGGGTTGAAGGTGTGTTGCAAAATGGGAGCTTGAAACTCAAATTTTGACTTTTGGTCTCTGTGCAAGCCGTCAGGGCGGGGCCGTTGTGGTGGGTTGGGTCCCGCTGTGGAAGGACATTTGCGACCTAAATCAAAGAAAAACTCCAAAAAAGAACCATTATCTTTTGCAAAATTCGTTCTTGAGAGCTAAGGGATGACCCAGGGCAGTGCCTTGAGAGTTTTCCACAACTTCTAATGCTAAAAGTTAGATTATTACTCCCCTAATTTGTTATTTGATTCTTAGAACTTAGAATCTTGTATAATTATCATTGGGGGAGGATTTTGACTTGAAGTTAATGGTGAAAAAGCCCTAATTGAACCTTAGGATCTTGGGTTTGGCCTATAATTGATAAATTCATTATTATCCAGGTAAATTATGTCTTGTTTATTGATTCTTGTGTTTAATTACTTGTTTTATGCCAAGAACAAGTTGAAACAATCTAGAGAGAAAAGGCTCAAGTGTCTTAGGAGGATCCAAGCTTGATTTTGAGGTAGATGATAGTTTTATTCCCTGTTTGTGTGATATATGCCAATTAATTGTTTCATTTTATGCATGCATGTATGTGAATAATGAAACGTGAATTGAATCTAATGCAAATGCCAATATGTTTATGAAGAATCATGAACCCATTACTTGATTATATGACTATGAACATTGTTCATTATGGGTTTAATTGTCATTGTGGTTGTGCTGACTGAATCTGATGTTACATTATGACACATATATTGGATCGGGTGTCGCGTTCCGACACATATATTGGACCACATGTCATATTTCGACACATCCATTGGATCGGGTATCACGTTCCGACACATGTTGTACCAATCCTAAAACGAACTAAGGTGAACTAGAGCTTTGTAATTGTTTCTTGAGTTAATTCTGTAATAAATGAGTTATATTAGTGTACTTAGGCAGTATGTGAAGTTTGGTTAAGTTTTGAGGTTAAATGTCCAAGAACGTCCATGACATTCGGAAGGTGTGTCTTAGAGAGTGCTTGTGTGTCCTTGTGTGTTTAAGTGAGTTTTACGTGTTCGTTTTGCTTGAAATTAATGTAGGATATTCCTAAGATCTAGACGACTATATTTAGGGTTTTAACGTCCGGGTATGAACCCACCTAGGACCCACGAGGGTTCCTACAGAAGGGCCCAAGATTTAGGCTCAAAACTGCCTGGCACTATCCACTAACGGGACCTGTCGACGGCCAGTTGACCAATCGACGGCTCGTCGATTTGGACTGTTGATTGGACCTACAGGTCTTCTAGTTTTGAGGGTTGTAGACCCAACCAAGGAACCCTCACCAACGGGACGTCGTTTGACACATGGTCCGTTGGTTGGGAGTCGTTGATGTTGCCTATGAAAAAGCTGTCATTTTCTGTTTTGGCTTGGGGTGTTCTGTAAATTCACCCCAAGTCTTTTATGAACCTAGGTTTAGTACTAGAGTTTATTAGGTATATTAAAGTATTTCAAACCCTTAAATGTAGTTTTAGACCTCATTTCCTAAAACCCCAAAACCCTTCTCTGTTAGAATTATCTCTTAAACTCCATAGAATCTAGAAGTCAAGAAGAATCTAGAAGGGCTGTTGGTGGTCGAGTTCTTCATCCAAATTAGTGGGTCTTCTTCTAGTTGAGGTATGGTATCGATCCTTGAACTCTCTTCCATTCAAGGAGTCCATTTAATGAATTTTCAAAAGGGGTCTGAAACCCTAACTTCTTCCATCTTTAACTCGAAATATGGGTCTTGCATGAAAATGTTCCTAATGATTCAAAAATGATGTTTCTAATGTTATTTGATGATTTTAATGCTTAAACTTCAATGAAAACATGTCAAAGCCTTTTAACAATTTTTGGCTGAAGGAATGGGTTAAGTGAGCATGATTATGTAGTGTTTGAGCTTTAGTTTCTTATAGTTGATGTTATATTTTAGCTACTTACCTAAGGTTTATATTATGATGAAATGTTGAATAAAATGTCATAGGTGATGGAATCTTGGATTAAAGGGTAAGTTGGTTATGTTATTTAGCTTTAATTATGAAATATTCTTGAGTGCTACGGTCCACCTTCTTGGTGAAGGTGTTTACTTGATGAATTTGATTATACTTGGTATGTATTGTAAGTGTGGCTTTGAAGTCCTAATGTGTGAAATGAAATGATAAAGAAGTTGGTTCTTGTAATGTGTATTGTGAAACTTGAATTATATTGTAAAGACTCTTTTGGTTGTTTTGAGTACTAGAGCTTTTTATTTGATAAAAATACTTTTCCGATAGATTTAAATGGGTGTTTTGGACTATTCATAACTGCAATTATAGAAATAATGGGGTATTTTTAATAACTTATTTAGTTGGTGGTTAAAGAATATAACATTAAAATTAGAAGGATCTAATATTTAGTAACCCATAATTTATCCCCATATAATTTATACCCATTTATATAATTAATAATGAAAATTAATTAATTAGTTAAAGAATAAGGGTTGTTATTATTATTTAATATTAAAGAGAGGCAGCATGCCCTCTTCTTCTTATTCGTAGCGCCGTCGGCCAGCTTGTTAAACAAGATTGAAGCGTCGGTTTAAGGTATTCCATGAAATTTTCTTTCCTTTACAAAGAGATATTAATTAATAACGTAGGAAAATTTATATTATCATGTTTAAACATAATCGAGTTACGATTGTTGTTAGCGTAGGAATTCAGGTTGACTAGTTAATCTGTTATTCTATTGTTAATATATTGTATACAAGCTTTCTAATTACTACCCACTAATTGCTAAGGTTGACAGTTGTAAATCCGATGTTGTTGTTGGTATTGACTAGTTAAGGAATTAATTAATAAACTAGTATTATGTGATGAAGGATTTAGATATTAATTTAGTATGGGTGGCATCAGTTGCTGAATGATGGAAGGACAAGATTGACAATTAAATTAAAATTATATATATGGAATATAATTAGAAGTGGGTTATTAATATTGATTATGTATCACTGATGGCTAATGGGACTTGGGGAAATATACTAAGGTTATGGGATAATGTATTAGTGGGGGTAGAAATTGTTTTGATGGCTGGGAGATCATTATTAACTATCATAACGTTATGGTGTTGGGAATTTGGAAGATGGGAGACATATAAAGATGTAGAAGCAACTTCAAATAAGCTACTGTACGTCAACATGTAGGTGCAACCTGTGTTTTGGGTTGAAGCTTGATTGTAAGATATTATATAATAAATCAAGTTTTGATATATTGAGATAGGTAATTAAATATTAAATGTATAGAATCATTAGAGTTTCAATAAAGATATGATAATGGAAGAATTGAGATCTATCCATAGGTTTGAACTTTAGGAAATTGATTATAGGACTAGTTGAGTTTTGAGTCTAGGCTAGACATATAATAAAATGTGTTTATAGACTTGTGTACTTACGAATTATGCATATATATTTGATAGATCGGAAGGGTTCGGAGGCAATAAGGAAAGGAAAGACATTGGAAAAGTAGTTGCTTGACTTTGATTCTACGGTGGAGGTAGGTTATGGTTTTTATACTATTCTCATAGTAAACTCTTAATAGCGAATGATATGTGTTGGTAGTATTATAAAGTCTTCTATATGCTTAATTGTATGCTTGCATGAATATGATCATGTGATTGTGATAAACTAAGCATGATGAAACTATTGAATCCCAAATCTTGAAAGAAACTTTAATCTACTCTATTAATGATGATGCCTTGGTATAAAAGAAGGCTTGATGAATTAAAGTAATGGGATTGATGATGCCTTGGTATAGAGAAGGCTTGATGAATTGATAGAATGAGATAAGTGGATCGGAGTGTCACGTTCCGACACATAGTATTAGTGGGACGGGTGTCACGAACCGACACGTAGAATTAGGGGATCGGAGTGTCACGTTCCGACACATAGTATTAGTGGGACGGGTGTCACGAACCGACACGTAGAATTAGGGGATCGGAGTGTCACGTACCGACACATATTATTAGGGGATCGGGTGTCACGAACCGACACGTAGAATTAGGGGATCGGAGTGTCACGTACCGACACATAGTATTAGTGGGACGGGTGTCACGAACCGACACGTAGAAATTAGGGGATCGGAGTGTCACGTACCGACACATAGTATTAGTGGGACGGGTGTCACGAACCGACATGTAGAATTAGGGGATCGGAGTGTCACGTACCGACACATAGTAGTAGGGAATCGGAGTGTCACGTACCGACACAAGAGGAAGAAAGATAATGAATCTTCAAAGATGATAATATACTCAACATAATGAACTTTATTCCCAAATGAGTATGGTATTGAGGCTTGAGCCCTCATGGATGAACTTGATTGTACTTATTGATGATGATAGTACTTGTTGTTGCTACGTGTTGAGTTTATAGTTGATTTATGATATTAACTGATATATGTTGTTTTCTATTTTGAGTTGGCCGATGATATCTACTCAGTACCTGTGTTTTGTACTGACCCCTACTTTTATGTTTTCTCTTTGTTATTTGTGGAGTGCAGCAAACGTTCCATCGTCTTCAACTCAACAGTGAATCTAGCCAGTCTCCGTCACACCGGATCTTCAGGGTGAGCTAATGCTTCTAGCTTGGACTGGATCTCCTTCTTCAAGTCTTGATGCCTTGAACTTCCGGCATGGACTAGCTTTTTACTTGTTTTAGCTTCATAGAATATTCTTAGTTTAGAAATTTGATCATAGATGTTCTTGTGGTGATGACTTCCAGATTTTGGGGAATAATAGATTGTTGAGTTTTTAGTAGTTATTGAAATGTTAAGGTTTAGATTGGTTGGTTCGCTCACATAGGAGGGTAAATGTGGGTGCCAGTCGCGGCCCCGATTTGGGTCGTGACAAACTTGGTATCAGAGCATTAGGTTCGTTGGTCTCATCACACAAGAACGAGTCTAGTAGAGTCTTAAGGAACGGTAGGGGGACGCCTTTACTTTTCTTTGAGAGGCTATAAGACTTTAGGAAAATTCCATTCTTTCTTTCTTTGTTTCGTGCTATTACTTGGATCCAATTGGTATCTAGGTGATACGAATTGGTATCTGAACTTCTTTACTCTATTTCAAATATGGGTACTACTAGAGTATTCGAAGTTGAAATAGCAACAACCAAGAGAAAAAAAAAATGTCCTTAGAAATAGATATTTTTTCTCGATCGCAAAATATGGTGGTAGTCTCATGTAGAGTGTCGGTTAATAAAGACACTATTATGACTTCATAGAGTGAGGGTATATTAGAGAAAGTCATTGATGCTTACTTGGTTAGAGTTAGGAAGTGTGTTATTTTATTGTTGAATTGATCTAAGAAGTAAAATAAATTGTTGGTCTAGAGAAAGAACATATTCGTTAATGTTTTGCAATTATTCAATGGGTAGAAATATGTGGGCTATTTGGGTATGATAGTATGGACAGGTATGATGTGTTCTAGTAAGGTATCTACTGGACTTTCACGGTGTGGCAGTACAAGGGTTATGTGGAAACAGGTACGTCGATTGTCAAGTATGAATACTAATTACTAAAGGAGTTACAAGTTGTACGACATGGTGAGATAATAAGATTTAGTGTTGCATTCACATTTGAGAAACCAACTAGTTTATTACTACACGAACTTAGATTGAGCATTATTTTGAAGGAAAATTTTAGTGGTTGAGCATTATTTTAAAGAAAATCTTTAGTGGTGGATCTTTGGTACAAATATTAACATAACTTAAACTGCAATGTATCTTGAGGGTTTTGAGTGAGGACTGGTGGTTTAATCTTAAGCTTCAAAAGGTAGATTGATACTAGCATAACAGGTTAATCAGCTAGCTTGGTTAAAAGCTATTGAATAGAACTTAAGAGAGGAGTGTACAGACGTTCAACTTGAGTGAGATGATAGGTTCTGTTGTACTGTTGAATTTAGAAATGAGTAGGGTTGGATTTTTAGTGAAGCATATGGTATGGTTGGTGGAGAGGCAATCAATGATAAGCTAAGATAAGGTGATTCGTAAAAATCTTCAAGGTATGAACAAACGTAGATACATAAGGGTATTGGGTTACACAATTGGACTTAAAATTCAAACTTTTCATTATAAGTCTGCATTCTTGGTGATTTTTTTTCAAGGTATGAATTTTTAAGGTAATAAATGATTGATTGCATCGGTATTAAGCATGTGGAAGAATCTGTGCGTGTTTTGAGTCGTAAAATTTGTTACTTTGATTGTTAAAGGAGATAAGGAAGGGTTTACCCTCAGAGTTTTGATTTAGAGTGTGAAGTAAAATGTCATGGATTATTAGTAAAACATGAGATCGGTAAGCAAGCTAGATAAACAAGAATATTGACATATTTAAGGGTCAAATAGAATTTTGCACCATGAAAAGAATTTGAGAAAAGTGAAGGAATAAGACCTCTCGTATAAACCCATGGGTTGTAGATGATGGTTGTATTGATTTTTGCCTATGAGTTTAGATATGACTGTGAAATGTGAAGTAGTTCGATATAGATTTACTAGAATTTATCATCGACTTTTATAAAGATTGAGTTTTGATTTGGATTGCAAACAAGGAGGCATGAAGAATTTAGTATTTTACATGGGGTTAGATTGCTCAAATTTGGATAGATGACTTAAGAATGATGTAAAAGGTGAGATATAATTCTACATGGTTATCAAGAATAAAGTTGGGTTAATACTGCTCTATTGATGGGACTTCATAGAATGTTAAGGTGTGTTGCATGGACATTTGATGGTTAATAGAGGTTATGAGCTTATAGTATACAGAATAGTTTGAGTGACAAAGAATTTGCCTAAGTGTTGGCATGATATATATAATGGTTTAAATTGGTACCTTAAGCATGGTATGTGAGGTGGTGGGAAGTTGACTTTGAGAGTGATTTAATGGTTTTATCTCGATGAAAATGTACTACCAAATTTGAAATTAGTGTTATTTACCTTGTTGAGCCACATATTTTTCATGAAATGCTTAAATAGAAAAAGAGATAGACATAGTTTGAACATGTATTTTATAAGAATACTTTGATACAGATGATGGGTTTGGATGATGATGTGGTTATGATGTTCTGTTATTATTAAGAGTGTTGACTTCAATGAATGTGGAGTTTGATAAAACAAGTATGTGTGCAATTATATTAGAGACATTCTATGAGGGGAGGTGTAGATCTCTAGTTTTTGATACTATTGAGATGAGACAATGGGTATTAATATTTTGGAATAATCATTGAGATAACTATCCTTTCTTGCCTTGCCTTCCTTTGATCGTTCGAGGACGAACGATGGGTAAATTGATATCTATTGTAAAGACTCTTTTGGTTGTTTTGAGTACTAGAGCTTTTTATTTGATAAAAATACTTTTCCGATAGATTTAAATGGGTGTTTTGGACTATTCATAACTGCAATTATAGAAATAATGGGGTATTTTTAATAACTTATTTAGTTGGTGGTTAAAGAATATAACATTAAAATTAGAAGGATCTAATATTTAGTAACCCATAATTTATCCCCATATAATTTATACCCATTTATATAATTAATAATGAAAATTAATTAATTAGTTAAAGAATAAGGGTTGTTATTATTATTTAATATTAAAGAGAGGCAGCATGCCCTCTTCTTCTTATTCGTAGCGCCGTCGGCCAGCTTGTTAAACAAGATTGAAGCGTCGGTTTAAGGTATTCCATGAAATTTTCTTTCCTTTACAAAGAGATATTAATTAATAACGTAGGAAAATTTATATTATCATGTTTAAACATAATCGAGTTACGATTGTTGTTAGCGTAGGAATTCAGGTTGACTAGTTAATCTGTTATTCTATTGTTAATATATTGTATACAAGCTTTCTAATTACTACCCACTAATTGCTAAGGTTGACAGTTGTAAATCCGATGTTGTTGTTGGTATTGACTAGTTAAGGAATTAATTAATAAACTAGTATTATGTGATGAAGGATTTAGATATTAATTTAGTATGGGTGGCATCAGTTGCTGAATGATGGAAGGACAAGATTGACAATTAAATTAAAATTATATATATGGAATATAATTAGAAGTGGGTTATTAATATTGATTATGTATCACTGATGGCTAATGGGACTTGGGGAAATATACTAAGGTTATGGGATAATGTATTAGTGGGGGTAGAAATTGTTTTGATGGCTGGGAGATCATTATTAATTATCATAACGTTATGGTGTTGGGAATTTGGAAGATGGGAGACATATAAAGATGTAGAAGCAACTTCAAATAAGCTACTGTACGTCAACATGTAGGTGCAACCTGTGTTTTGGGTTGAAGCTTGATTGTAAGATATTATATAATAAATCAAGTTTTGATATATTGAGATAGGTAATTAAATATTAAATGTATAGAATCATTAGAGTTTCAATAAAGATATGATAATGGAAGAATTGAGATCTATCCATAGGTTTGAACTTTAGGAAATTGATTATAGGACTAGTTGAGTTTTGAGTCTAGGCTAGACATATAATAAAATGTGTTTATAGACTTGTGTACTTACGAATTATGCATATATATTTGATAGATCGGAAGGGTTCGGAGGCAATAAGGAAAGGAAAGACATTGGAAAAGTAGTTGCTTGACTTTGATTCTACGGTGGAGGTAGGTTATGGTTTTTATACTATTCTCATAGTAAACTCTTAATAGCGAATGATATGTGTTGGTAGTATTATAAAGTCTTCTATATGCTTAATTGTATGCTTGCATGAATATGATCATGTGATTGTGATAAACTAAGCATGATGAAACTATTGAATCCCAAATCTTGAAAGAAACTTTAATCTACTCTATTAATGATGATGCCTTGGTATAAAAGAAGGCTTGATGAATTAAAGTAATGGGATTGATGATGCCTTGGTATAGAGAAGGCTTGATGAATTGATAGAATGAGATAAGTGGATCGGAGTGTCACGTTCCGACACATAGTATTAGTGGGACGGGTGTCACGAACCGACACGTAGAATTAGGGGATCGGAGTGTCACGTTCCGACACATAGTATTAGTGGGACGGGTGTCACGAACCGACACGTAGAATTAGGGGATCGGAGTGTCACGTACCGACACATATTATTAGGGGATCGGGTGTCACGAACCGACACGTAGAATTAGGGGATCGGAGTGTCACGTACCGACACATAGTATTAGTGGGACGGGTGTCACGAACCGACACGTAGAAATTAGGGGATCGGAGTGTCACGTACCGACACATAGTATTAGTGGGACGGGTGTCACGAACCGACATGTAGAATTAGGGGATCGGAGTGTCACGTACCGACACATAGTAGTAGGGAATCGGAGTGTCACGTACCGACACAAGAGGAAGAAAGATAATGAATCTTCAAAGATGATAATATACTCAACATAATGAACTTTATTCCCAAATGAGTATGGTATTGAGGCTTGAGCCCTCATGGATGAACTTGATTGTACTTATTGATGATGATAGTACTTGTTGTTGCTACGTGTTGAGTTTATAGTTGATTTATGATATTAACTGATATATGTTGTTTTCTATTTTGAGTTGGCCGATGATATCTACTCAGTACCCGTGTTTTGTACTGACCCCTACTTTTATGTTTTCTCTTTGTTATTTGTGGAGTGCAGCAAACGTTCCGTCGTCTTCAACTCAACAGTGAATCTAGCCAGTCTCCGTCACACCGGATCTTCAGGGTGAGCTAATGCTTCTAGCTTGGACTGGATCTCCTTCTTCAAGTCTTGATGCCTTGAACTTCCGGCATGGACTAGCTTTTTACTTGTTTTAGCTTCATAGAATATTCTTAGTTTAGAAATTTGATCATAGATGTTCTTGTGGTGATGACTTCCAGATTTTGGGGAATAATAGATTGTTGAGTTTTTAGTAGTTATTGAAATGTTAAGGTTTAGATTGGTTGGTTCGCTCACATAGGAGGGTAAATGTGGGTGCCAGTCGCGGCCCCGATTTGGGTCGTGACATATATGCCTTGACTAGATTATGCCTAAATGAAGTAAGTGTGTACTGAGCATGTTTAAGTGTGTCTTGTGATGAATGAAGGTCTAAGCATGCATAGAAATTAATGTAATGTAAATGATGCTTATGTGCAAGGTGCGCTCACATGTACACACACTCACACTTGAATTAATGAATTATGCTAAGTTAAGTCAAAAAGGGGTGTTTTGGGGTAAACACTCTTCATGAGTTGAGATGAAGTGTTTAGTAGAAACCTCACTACATTCTAAGAGCTTTTTAAGATAGGTCTGAGGATAAATTCCCTTCGTGAGTTTAAATGTGGTGTTTACTAGTTATCCTTAACCTATAGCATATAATGTTTAGAATCCGTAGGGAGTTATGCCTAGTACCGAGAGGATATGAAGAAGGGGTGGTTACACTTCGTGAGTTGAAATGTTGTATTCCAATGTACCTCTTGATATGACTACTCCTCGTTAGTAGAGAATGAGTTCCTTAGTAGAAATCTCCTTATCCCTTAACTATGCACCCACATAGGTGTAGCTAATGAGAAAGCCATGTAAAAGCTAAAAGAATGACCTTACTCTAGGCAAGTGAGGATCCCTCATCCGACAGGGGTTAATGTCGGGAGTACATGTCTACCTCTCATGGTGTATGTTGTTTAAGCTAACCCGAACAAAAGAAATGAAAGTTCTGAGTCTTCTAAAAGAATGTACTACTTAGGGTAGATAGTGGAATGGGACGCTATTTATCCGTTGCACTAGGTAGGCATTCTGAAAGGGGATTCTTGGTGAGACTTATATGAATTGAATAAACTAAGTTTCATAAAAGAACACACTACTTAGGGTAGGTAGTGAAATGGGATGCTATATATCCATTGCACTAAGTAGACCTTTCGAAAGGGGAGTCCTTGTTCTAAGCCTTCTGAAAGAGTGTACTACTTAGGGTAGGTGGTGGAATGGGACGCCGTCTACTCATTGCACTAAGTAGGAATTTCGAGAGGGGTCTGTTGCTTGAGTGTTCTTCTAATGTCTTCTCATTGATTGGGGGGTTTGTTCTCCCGAGGTGAGTAAGCCGAAAAGGGGTTGTCGTGAGGATCACTTTGGTATGCATTGAAAAAGGTATATATGCACCTCCTTCATGTCTTACCTTGGTGTGTCTTAGGATAAACTTAGTTAGGGAAACTTCTAAGGATCTCTTTGTTTGGCCTTGGAAGTCCACTCTTTTGGAATAGGGATAGTGCACTATAAATGTTAAAGAGATTTCACTGTTAATTTTGAAGAGCTCACTCTAAACT
The DNA here is from genome assembly GCA_027704805.1 of Solanum corneliomulleri. NCBI lineage: Eukaryota > Viridiplantae > Streptophyta > Magnoliopsida > Solanales > Solanaceae > Solanum > Solanum corneliomulleri. The sequence continues at coordinate 40,848,197 of JAKWIY010003054.1, forward strand.
GTCCTTTTTGCTTAAAATTATGGATATTCTTCTCTAAGTGTTAAATGATTATTATTATGTTGTTTTACTCCTATATTCTTGAATGTTTTACTTAATTGGGATGAAAATGTATTTATACTAAAATGTTCCTTTTTGCATGTTTTTGCGTATGCCATACTTAGTACATTATGTGTACTAACCCCATACTTTTCTATAGTCTATAAGTATATGTTTGGAAGCAAGAAGAAGTCTAGAAGGCGAAGCTTGGTAAATCTACTCTCTCAAGATTTGGTATGTCCTCATATATTCGAGGACATACACTTCAAAGAAATACATAATTTACGGCGGTTAATTTGAGGGAGTTCTTAAAAACTCTGCTATTAATATATTTTTTCCCTACCATATAATTCTTTTTGTGGTAGTTTTATTAAAAAGGTTAGTGAAATATCTCAAGTTAGAATAATTTGTGGGGATTATCGACCCCCAAACTTTTATTTATGTATTTTTCAAAATTATATATATATATATATATATATATATATATATATATATATACACACATTCTTCTTCTTCATTTCAATTTAATTGTAATCTTTGATCCCTTTTTAAAAAAAATTATTAAGATAAGCTTGAATATTTTATTTTTTTACTTTGTTTATCCAATTTTGCTTCGATGTTTTATCTTATATATAGTTTTACTATAATTTGTAATAAGATATCTTATATTGTCATTATTCATTAATTTTATTTTTGCTTAAATTCTAACTTTAATTAAGATTGTTTAATACAAAAGTTAAATTAGTTTATTAGATATTTGTTAATAAACATTAAAAATTAAAAGGGTTGTTATGAGCATCAAAAATAAATAGTAGTAATTATTTTTCCCTCCAAAACATTAAAAATAGACATAAAACCAAAATTCCCCACTAATTTCCTTCAAATTTTAAAACAAACCAAATAACTATCCCACTTCCCACCACTTCCCACGTTACACTACCACACCCATATCATTTCCCCTGTTAACTTGTTATTTTTTTTTATCACCCTCTCCTCTTTCCCTTTCTGTCTAATTCTTTTTTTTTTACCTCATTTTCACGTAATTTTTAAGAGCCTGTGGAATTTAACTTTTTGCTAATTAATTTATTTTCTTGTAGGTTATACCTAGTGAAATAGACGGTGAATAATTTTTTGCATATCAATACTGATCTCCGTTAGGTGAGTTGGATGATCCACATTAGAATTTTATAGTATTTGTAATTTGAAGATAGTTTGTATTTTACATGTTGTTAAACCTAATGAATTAGTATCTTTACATTAGGATTTGTTTAAATTCTCACTTCATCATAAAGTTATTTATAGTCGACCTATAATTCGTTTAAGGGAAGCCTTAATTTTATTTTTGTTTAGTTAAATATCAGGTAATAGTTTTATTATTGATTGGATTTGACTAATTGCAAATTAATGGATAACTTTGCATATGAGATTGTGATTAATATAAGTGTAACTTAAAATATGTATTTTCCTATTCCGTACACCTAGCTTTTGTTTTCGTAGAAATAATCATGAAATCGTTGTTATTCACAAAAGTTTGTATGAGAGACACCAAAATAAATTTCTCTCATCCATAATTTTATAATTTTTTTCAAACCAAAGTTGCATATGAAAATTGCTTTTAGAATGAATTAAATTTTGATTTTTTTTCAAGACTTAAAATATATATATGTATCGATATATGTCTATCTAAATACATATAATTTTTTTGATTGTTTCAGCTTGATGAGGTAATTGATCTTACTTCACCTTGGATAAGAGATTGAGCGAGAAACCTAAATAACAAACAAATGCTATAGAATTTTTTAGTATTTATTTGTTGTGAATTTCTTATGATTTAAAATGTAATTTTTAAGCTTTTATACACAAGTTTGTATTACTTTTATTTCACGTGAGTTTGAAATTGTGAAACTTATAAATATAATTTTTTTAGTGAAATTTATTCACATTAAGTGTGCAATTTTAAAAAAATTATTTATTTATATTATTTTTAAGGTTAATGTAAACTAATTTCATTTTTATTATTTAAATAATATTAATTTTGTAAGACATCAAATTATGTAAATATTGATCTTATATCACAAAAAGTTTTAAATCCACAAAAATATAAATTTAAAATATTGGGATAATATTGTGAAGGTTTTAAACTAACACAAATTGATACAAAAAAACCTTCACAAATTTTTTAGTGATTTTGTGGTGGGCGTCGTGGAGGTTTACTAAGATCGCTACAGATATGCTCGTGGCAAGAGTAATTGTAACCTTTATAAAAATCGCCACAATTTAGTTTGTGGGTACCTAAAATGCCACAAATTGACAAAATGACACCCATAAGTCGAGCTTTTTTTTAGTGATAGTCTATGTTTCTTAGTTTTGTTATTAAGACTTACTATGTATTTTATATCAATGTAAAGGGTCGTCTCCCTAAGATATTATGTCTTGTTTTTAAGATTGGCTTGTGACGATGAGACTTCCTTTTTATTTTATCAAAAAAGTTTCTTTTATTAAATTATTAATGTAAAGTTTTAATTCCGCACTACTTTTTATGTCTTATGTAATGAACAATAGTTAAAGGTCTTGTACAAGACCCGAAAGGGTCAACTACGCCCTGTCATGACCCAAGGGTTCTCCCTAACTTCTAGGGGGTACTTTCGGGTCGTGACATACTTAGTATCAGAGCATAAGCTTATGGAAAATTGTTTAAGGTCTAAAAGTCTCACAAGCCACGTCTAGTAGAGTCTTGGTAGAAAGTGAGTCCGCTGAGACGATAAACAACTACCTCACAAATCTTCAAGAAGTCTCGGAAAATAAGAGAATGACAAGTACAACAAAAATCCAGGCTTAATAACCTACAAAAAAATTGTAGAATCAAGGGGTGAGTACCAAACCACATGGTACTCAGCAAGTAAACCTCTAAACACAAGCTAAGAGAATGAAATACGGGTACTCCTACCACCCCCAACCGAACCTCCATAACTACAACCTTCATGAACATCAGCCCAACCTAACAACTCACATAGGAAGGTAGGTAACCATAAACCTCACGAGGTGGTGAGCGTCATAGACCAAAGGAAATAGAGGGATATTTCCATAAGTGGATAACTACAATGCCTCAATAGGCATAAATAGGTTTTCCACATGTACATCCGAGTTCCTAAAACTACGCTTGCCACATAGGATCTAGAAACTACCATCACTTAGTATGCTAGAAAGTGCTAATGTTCTATATTTGCTAGGTAGAGCACCTTTCTTTGCTGTAAGGCTCTACAACACCAAATTCCATCTAGCACCCATGGTCTTAGTGTCGGTTAAGTCTATAGTTTCCCTAAAGTAAAATGGACAATGAAAGTAAATGACTAGAATCCTAACTAGGATAACCTACGGATAGTTGCATAGTGTAGTTGGGAGTATGGGAATTTATCTATGCATTGAACAAGTAAATCTTTAGGAAGTCCTTGGAATGTGTTCTAATGCATGTGACTATGTTTATGATTTCTTATGAATGACATTGTAATGTTGTCTACTTGTTAAGATGATTTGCATGGTATAAGTCCAAATGGATCTATATGAATTCGTCTTATCTTTATGTGCGTAATATTGGTCGTATTGGCTATATGATTGAAGGTGATACTTGATATGCATGTATTTGAATAATAATATTATGTTTGATGTGTAAAGTACATGTTATGATGCTTGTTGTCTTATGATAGGTTAACTAAGTATGTGTGCGTTTATAGGGCTTCACATGTACATTGCATTTGTAGAATTAGATTAGGATTGTGAGTAAGGTCTACGTTAAGTATGTGTGAAGTATGTGCCTTGTTATATGAAATGATCCTACGACTGTATGTGTTGACTTGAAAGGTTGTAGGTATGGTTTCGTTTGGCATTAAGGTTATACTTTAGTATGGATAGTGTTATAGGATATTATCTATACATTGCACTAAGTGTCACTAGAGGGTTACTTGGGAAAGCAAAGAAGTTAGAATAAGAGGAAGTTCACTGTAAAGGGAACAAGAGTTCACTGTAAATATAAAAGATTTTAAAGTAAAAAGAAAATAGCATACTATAAAATGGTCCTAAAATTCCTTAAATGCAATGTGTGATTTTATATGATGCTTAACCGTGAAATATTCCCATATGAAGTATGAAAATGGTATAATGCTTAGTATATAAAATTTTACGAAGTTTTCACAACAAGACATGATGCTTGATTTCAAGTAAAATATCCTTTTTAAATGCATATTTTTTCATGGTTCCATACTTAGTGAATTCTTGTACTAACTCAATTCTTTTCTACCTTTTTACACAAAGTGTACGTTATGGATGCTTAAAGGGTGTCTTTAATGATGAGGAGCTTGATATGTGATTCCCAAGTTCAAGGAAAGGAATGCTTAAGTCTAACGATTTCCTAAGTCTTACTTTACTGTAAAGTTATGTAATAAGTATACTTATGATTTATGTTGTAAGGGTCATGTCCCTATTATACTATAATGATGATGAGTCTAGGATAGAAAAAAGAGACTAGGGCCTTTAACTATGTATTATGATATTTTATATATAATGAAAGTGATGTTCTAGCATATGATGTGCTATGAAAGTTTTAAATTATTTGCAAATTTACCTATGAAAATGCGATAAATTTTAACTATGGGCTTGTACAAGACCTCCAAGAGGTCAAGTAAGCCATGTTACTTCTAGGGGGTGCTCACATGTCGTGAAAAATGTGATATCAGAGCATGAGGTTTATGAAAGTGGTTTTAAAGTCTGAAGTCTCATATTGTCACGTCTAGGGGATTCTCACTCATCGATGTGAGTCGCGACACATCTATGAGCGAGATGCTATAGGACGATAGGGTTTCCCTTCTTAATCATTCTCATGTTGTGCCATAGAAATTAAATCTATAAGATCTCTTTTGTTTTATTTTCCTGTTGTCATTTAGATGTTATTCTTGCATGAGATGGTACTCTATGCTTGAGAGATAAAAGGTGTGTTTGATGCTTATCTTGGTTTATAAATAGCTCTATATGATGGCATGTTATTGTTGAGAAATGTATGTCATGATATGGTTAAAATGAGTCTCTTTTTGGATTATGAGTTCCTTGATAACTTTGCATGATGATAGTCTTCTGATACAGTTTAGAATTGAAATTCTTGATGAATCTTGTTAAAATCGCATGAATGGATGTGCCTATCTATGTATGTTTAGTAATTCAATGTTTCCTTATATATTTTAATGGATGAAATGTTTCTCTTTGTGTATATGTGCCCCTCCATCCTAGAAATAAGGGTAGCATGCTTATCTTTGTAGTGTGATGATATGAGTTTGATTAACGTAGAAGGTACCTTATTGTAATTTTCATCGAAAAGAAAGAGTCCTTATGGCAAAGTCTCATCTATTGTCTTACCCTGGTGTTGTATGACCCTTGATGTTCATGGTATAGTTGAGACCTTATGACATGGATATTATGATTTATCTTGAATGTTATGGAGTTCCTTTGGGTGTTAGGCCTAAAGGAATGATGATGGTTGAGTTAAGTTGCTCTTAAATGGCTTTACCCTATGTGGGGATGGTTAGGAGAGTAGTAAGGTTGTTCATATTTCTATCTTGTCCTACTATTCTTACGTGAGCTTGAAATAAAGAGTTCCTAGAAGTTTGTTCATGATTGGAGTCTTGTATTAAAGTATGAATTGCATGTTCTCCATATGTTATGTATGTCTTGATTGACAATATGTTATGGATGTTTTGAAAGTTCTAAATTGCATGAAAAAGTAATTTTGATCAAATTATAGTTTTCTCATCTTAATTGTGCAGCTTGATATGTTAGTTTTGCATTTAACTTTATGTAACGACCTGTTTAGTCGTTTGAGCAGCGGATTGAAATTCTGGGAAAAACTGGGTGGGACGACGGAAGCAGTGACGGACCGTCGTAGTCACGACGGCCCGTCATGGATGTTTCGTCCCATGACACTTAGAGTTCTGAAATTGGGTGCTGAAAATCGACTCTCTGTAAATTGTGACGGACCTGCAGGACGTGCCGTCACATCCACGACGAACCGTCGTGAGTCCCGTTGCAAAACACTTCAACTTTGAGAAATTGGTGCAAGAAAACGAGTTTCTGACCGTCATGACGGAGGTGCAGGACGGACCGTCACAGGTGTGACGGGCCGTCACAGCCACCTGGAGTTTGGGGAGGACACGACGGCCTGGGTGACGGACCGTCGCACCCACGACGGCCCGTCACAGGTCACGCAGTCCCAGACAGTTTAGGATTCCTCCACACGTTTTAAGGGTCGTTTTTGATTATTCTTTCCTTAATTATAAGGATTGAGGGGTAACATTAATAAGTCTAATTACTTAGGGGTTAAAAGGGGTAACCTTAAGTTAATTAGGGGGTTTATTTGTCCTCTTTTAGTCTTAATTATATGATTAATTAGGGTAAAGGAAAGAGGGTTTGAATAAAACAAAAGAGAAAGAACAGAAAGGGAGAGAGAGAGAGAGAGCAGATCGATCGAGAGAGAGGAGAATAGCAAGCTTAGGAGATTTTCTTGTTGATTCCAATTCTTCGGTGGAGGTAGGTTATGGTTTTATGTTACGATAATCGTAGTAAACTCTTGATAGTGTATGATATGTATTGATGATGTTGTAAACCTGTCTATGTGCTTAAATTGTATGCTTGCATGATTATGATTATGAGATTGTGATTAATTAACAAGCATGACGAAGTTATTGAATCCCAAATATTGAAAGAACCCTAATTCACTTGATATATTATATAATAAGATTGATGATGCCTTAGTATGATAGAAGGCTTGATATATTATATAATGAGAATGAGGATGCCTTAGTGTGAAAGAAGGCTTGATGAATTAGGGGATCGGGTGCCACGTTCCGGTACCAGGATAGATAGAATATGAGGATCGGGTGCCACGTTCCGGTACCAGGATAGAATGAATATGAGGATCGGAGTGTCACGTTCCGACACCAGGATAGAATATGGATCGGGTGCCACGTTCCGGTACCAGGATAGAATGAATATGAGGATCGGAGTGTCACGTTCCGACACCAGGATAGAATATGAGGATCGGGTGCCACGTTCCGGTACCAGGATAGAATGAATATGAGGATCGGAGTGTCACGTTCCGACACCAGGATAGAATTTGAGGAGCGGAGTGTCACGTACCGACACAAGAGGAAGAAAGATAATGAATCTTGAAAGATAATGAATATACTCAATCTAATGAACTTAACTCCCAAATGAGTATGGTATTGAGGCTTGAGTCCTCATGTGTGAACTTGACGGAAATTGTTAATGATAAAGTAATTGCTATTGCTACATGTTAAGTATTTTAGTGGATTTACATTGTTATTGATATATATTGTTCCCTATTTTGAGTTAACCGATGATATCTACTCAGTACGTGTGGTTGTACTGACCCCCTACTTTTATGTTTTCCTCTTGTTATTTGTGTTATGCAGCAAACGTTCCGTCAACTTCGACTCAGCAGTAGATCAAGCCAGTCTTCACTTCATCGGAAATTCAGGGTGAGCTAATGCGTCTAGCTTGGACTGGGTCTCCTTCTTCAAGTCTTGATGCCTTGAACTTCCGGCATGGACTAGCTTTTACTTGTTTTTAGCTTTTTAGACATTCTCAGTTTAGTAATTTGAGATAGATGTTCTTGTGGTGATGACTTCCAGATTTTGGGGATATTAATAATAGTTTTGAATTATTTTGTTAATGAGTTTAAGTCTTCCGCATTATTTTATTGTTGATATATCTTGAAATGTTAAGGTTAAGATGGGTTGGTTCGCTCACATAGGAGGGTAAATGTGGGTGCCAGTCGCGTCCCCGAATTGGGTCGTGACAGACTTGGTATCAGAGCATTAGGTTCATTGGTCTCATCACACAAGAACAGGTCTAGTAGAGTCTTAAAGAACGGTAGGGGGACGCCTTTACTTTTCTTTGAGAGGCTATAAGACTTTAGGAAAATTCCATTCTTTCATTCTTTCTTTCGTGCTACTACTTGAGTCCAATTGGTATCTAGGTGATACAAATTGGTATCTGACCATCTTCATTCTATTTCGCAGATGGTTAGAACTAGAGCAACGACCGCACCAGCAGCGACAACGGAAAGACAGGAAACTACTGAGCCAGCCACTGGGGCTGTGGCTCGAGGAAGAACAACGGCAAGAGGCCGTGGGAGAGGTCGTGGGAGGACGTCCTCTAGAGGGAGAGGACGAGCCCCTAGCCCATCTGATGCTAGGGCGGTGACTCCTCCACCGACTGAGGAGGTAGCTAGAGAGGGTGAGGAAGGGGAAACTGAACAAGGGCAGAATGAGGAAATGCCACCCCAACCTACCCCAGAGATGATCAACCAAGTACTTGCTTATCTTAGCGGGTTGTCCGATCAGGGTCAAGCACCTCAAATGGTTTCTGCACCAACACCTCCGGTTTCAGAGATACGACATGCGGCTACTATGGCTCCCCGCATGGATGCACCATTGGGAATAGGCACATTTCCACGTCTGACTACTGGGCCTATTATGACAAACGATCAACACGAACTTTTCAGTAAGTTCTTGAAATTGAAACCCCCAGTCTTCAAGGGTGCAGAATCTGAGGATGCTTATGATTTTCTGGTTGATTGTCATGAGCTACTACACAAGATGGGGATAGTAGAGAGGTTTGGTGTCGAGTTCGTGAGCTATCAGTTCCAAGGGAACGCCAAAATGTGGTGGCGTTCACATGTTGAGTGTCAACCAACGGAGGCACCACCTATGACTTGGGAATCATTCTCTAGTTTGTTCATGGAAAAGTATATCCCCCGCACTTTGAGGGATAGGAAGAGGGATGAGTTCTTGAGTCTTGAACAGGGAAGGATGACAGTAAACGCGTATGAGGCTAAATTTCGCGCACTATCCAGATATGCCACCCAACTTTGTTTCAGTCCACAAGAACGGATCCGCCGTTTTGTGAAGGGGTTGAGGTCAGAATTGCGGATTTCAGCCTTACAGATAGCGGCAACGGCAACATCCTTCCAAGAGGTGGTAGACTTTGTGATTGAGGTGGAAGGAGTGAAACCAGATGACTTCACCACGACATCGACATCAAAGAGGTTTCGAAGGGGAGGTGAGTATAATGGTTCTTATTCTAGAGGACAGAACTCCGGAGGTCACTCGAATCGACCAATACAGTCTTCACTACAGACTGTAGTTGGGGGTCCACCTCAGAACGGTCAACACTACTCCGAGAGACCTATGCCCGATTCCAGAGAGTGCTATGGATGTGGGGAGATTGGACATATTAGGAGGAATTGTCCAAAACAGAGTTACAGAGCCCCAATAGCTAGAGGTAGAGGTGGTCATGGTAGAGGCCGCTTTTCTGGAGGACGTGGTGGTCGAAGTAATGGTGGTCACCACAACGGCAGAGGTGATGGGCAAAATGGAGCCACTACTACGCAACATGGTAGGGGCAATGGACAAACAAACGATAGGGCCCATTGCTACGCTTTCCCTGGGAGATCTGAAGCGGAGGCGTCTGATGCTGTCATCACAGGTAATCTCTTGGTTTGTGATTGTATGGCATCTGTATTATTTGACCCTGGCTCCACGTTTTCATATGTATCTTCATCATTTGCTAATGGTCTAAAATTGCATTGTGAATTACTTGACATGCCTATTCGTGTTTCTACTCCGGTGGGTGAGTCTGTGGTAGTTGAAAAGGTACATAGGTCTTGTTTGGTGAATTTTGTGGGGGCAACACTTATGTAGATCTGGTTATTTTAGAAATGGGTGACTTTGATGTGATTCTGGGTATGACTTGGCTTTCTCCGAATTTTGCGATTTTGGATTGTAATGCTAAAACAGTGACGCTAGCCAAGCCTGGAGCAGATCCGTTAGTGTGGGAGGGTGACTACACTTCTAATCCGGTGCGTATTATCTCCTTTATTTGTGCTCAGAAGATGGTTAGTAAGGGTTGTTTAGCTTTCTTGGCACATCTTAAGGATGACACCATCCAAGTACCCTCAATTGAATCAGTTTCGATAGTTCGAGAATTTTTGGATGTGTTCCCTGCAGATCTTCCTGGTATGCCACCAGATAGGGATATAGACTTCTGCATTGATTTGGAACCCGGTACTCGCCCCATTTCTATACCCCCGTATAGAATGGCTCCCGCCGAATTAAGAGAGTTGAAAGCTCAACTTCAAGAGTTGTTGAGCAAGGGCTTCATTAGACCAAGTGCATCTCCTTGGGGTGCTCCGGTTTTATTTGTGAAGAAGAAGGATGGGAGTTTTAGAATGTGCATAGACTACAGACAACTGAACAAGGTAACTATTAAGAACAAGTATCCTCTTCCTCGCATTGATGACTTGTTCGATCAGTTACAAGGTGCTTGTGTCTTCTCTAAGATTGACTTGAGATCCGGTTATCATCAATTGAAAATACGGGCAACGGATGTACCAAAGACTGCTTTTCGAACGAGATATGGACATTACGAATTTGTGGTGATGTCGTTTGGTCTTACGAATGCCCCTGCTGCGTTCATGAGTTTGATGAATGGGATTTTCAAGCCTTATTTGGATCTCTTCGTGATTGTGTTTATTGATGACACATTGGTATACTCAAAGAGCAAGAAGGAACATGAAGAGCATTTGAGAATGGTATTGGAAACGTTAAGGGAGAAAAAGCTTTACGCCAAGTTCTCTAAGTGTGAGTTTTGGCTAGATGCGGTGTCCTTCTTGGGGCACGTGGTTTCTAAGGATGGAGTAATGGTGGATCCATCTAAGATTGAGACAGTAAAGAATTGGGTAAGACCCACTAATGTGTCAGAGATAAGGAGTTTTGTGGGGTTAGCTAGCTACTACCGCCGATTCGTTAAAGGATTCTCTTCTATCGCTTCCCAATTGACGAACTTGACTAAGCAGAATGTTCCATTTGTATGGTCAGATGAATGTGAGGAAAGCTTTCAGAAGCTTAAGACTTTGTTGACTACCGCACCAATTCTTACCTTGCCAATAGAGGGTAAAGACTTCATTGTTTATTGTGATGCATCCTATTCTGGGTTGGGTGCAGTACTAATGCAAGAGAAAAATGTGATTGCTTATGCTTCGAGGCAATTAAAGGTGCATGAACGTAACTATCCAACTCATGACTTGGAATTGGCCGCGGTAGTATTTGCACTAAAGCAATGGAGACACTATTTGTATGGGGTTAGGTGTGAAGTCTATACGGACCATCGTAGCCTACAGTATGTCTTCACTCAGAAGGATTTGAACTTGAGACAAAGGAGATGGATGGAACTACTGAAGGACTACGACCTCACTATTTTGTATCATCCGGGGAAGGCGAATGTTGTGGCAGATGCTTTGAGTAGGAAGGCGGAAAGCATGGGGAGTCTAGCTCATTTGCAAGCTTCTAGACGCCCATTGGCTAGAGAAGTGCAGATTTTGGCGAATGACCTTATGAGGTTGGAAATAAATGAGAATGGAGGGTTGTTAGCTTGTGTAGAGGCAAAATCCTCTTTTCTTGATCAGATTAAGGGGAAACAGTTTGATGATGAGAAACTAAGGCGAATTCGAGATAAAGTGTTGCAAGGAGAGGCTAAGGAAGCAATAATCGATGAGGAAGGTGTTTTGAGGATTAAGGGAAGGGTATGTGTACCCCGCATCGATGATTTGATCACCACTATTCTGACAGAGGCTCATAGCTCCGGATATTCTATACATCCTGGTGCAACCAAGATGTATCGCGATCTAAAGCAACACTTCTGGTGGAGTAGAATGAAGCGTGACATTGTTGAGTTTGTTGCCAAATGTCCAAATTGTCAACAAGTGAAGTATGAACACCAAAGGCCCGGAGGAACACTTCAGAGAATGCCCATTCCCGAATGGAAGTGGGAGAGAATCGCAATGGACTTCGTGGTCGGTCTTCCCAAGACCTTGGGTAAGTATGACTCTATTTGGGTGATTGTTGATAGGTTAACTAAGTCTGCTCACTTCATTCCTGTCAAGGTGACCTACAATGCAGAGAAGTTAGCCAAGATCTACATCTCAGAGATCGTTCGGTTGCATGGAGTTCCACTCTCCATCATATCAGATAGAGGTACGCAGTTTACTTCTAAGTTTTGGAGGAGATTACATGCTGAATTAGGTACTAGGTTGGACCTTAGTACTGCATTTCATCCTCAGACCGATGGACAGTCTGAGCGCACGATTCAAGTGTTGGAAGATATGCTTCGTGCATGTGTGATAGAGTTTGGTGGCCATTGGGATAGCTTCTTACCGTTGGCAGAGTTTTCATACAATAATAGCTATCACTCCAGTATTGACATGGCTCCATTTGAGGCATTGTATGGGAGGAGGTGTAGATCTCCCATTGGTTGGTTTGATGCCTTTGAAGTTAGACCTTGGGGGACTGATCTGTTAAGAGATTCTATGGAGAAGGTGAAAGCTATTCAAGAAAAGCTTTTGGCGGCTCAAAGTAGACAAAAGGAGTATGCAGACCGAAAGGTTAGAGACTTGGAGTTCATGGAAGGTGAACAAGTCTTGTTGAAGGTTTCACCCATGAAAGGGGTGATGCGGTTTGGTAAAAGAGGTAAGTTAAGTCCAAGGTATATTGGACCATTTGAAGTGCTTAAGAGAATAGGGGAGGTGGCTTATGAATTAGCCTTACCCCCAGGGCTGTCCGGAGTACATCCGGTGTTTCATGTATCTATGTTGAAGAGATACCACGGAGATGGAAACTACATTATCCGTTGGGATTCAGTTTTGTTGGATGAGAACTTGACTTATGAAGAGGAACCGGTTGCTATATTAGATAGAGAAGTTCGCAAGTTGAGGTCGAGAGAGATTGCATCCATCAAAGTGCAATGGAAGAATCGACCGGTTGAAGAGGCTACTTGGGAGAAGGAGGCAGATATGCAAGAAAAATACCCACATCTGTTTACAGATTCAGGTACTCCTTTTCGCCATTGTTTTTCTTCTTTTGATCGTTCAGGGACGAACGATGGGTAAATTGGTATCTATTGTAACGACCTGTTTAGTCGTTTGAGCAGCGGATTGAAATTCTGGGAAAAACTGGGTGGGACGACGGAAGCAGTGACGGACCGTCGTAGTCACGACGGCCCGTCATGGATGTTTCGTCCCATGACACTTAGAGTTCTGAAATTGGGTGCTGAAAATCGACTCTCTGTAAATTGTGACGGACCTGCAGGACGTGCCGTCACATCCACGACGAACCGTCGTGAGTCCCGTTGCAAAACACTTCAACTTTTGAGAAATTGGTGCAAGAAAACGAGTTTCTGACCGTCATGACGGAGGTGCAGGACGGACCGTCACAGGTGTGACGGGCCGTCACAGCCACCTGGAGTTTGGGGAGGACACGACGGCCTGGGTGACGGACCGTCGCACCCACGACGGCCCGTCACAGGTCACGCAGTCCCAGACAGTTTAGGATTCCTCCACACGTTTTAAGGGTCGTTTTTGATTATTCTTTCCTTAATTATAAGGATTGAGGGGTAACATTAATAAGTCTAATTACTTAGGGGTTAAAAGGGGTAACCTTAAGTTAATTAGGGGGTTTATTTGTCCTCTTTTAGTCTTAATTATATGATTAATTAGGGTAAAGGAAAGAGGGTTTGAATAAAACAAAAGAGAAAGAACAGAAAGGGAGAGAGAGAGCAGATCGATCGAGAGAGAGGAGAATAGCAAGCTTGGGAGATTTTCTTGTTGATTCCAATTCTTCGGTGGAGGTAGGTTATGGTTTTATGTTACGATAATCGTAGTAAACTCTTGATAGTGTATGATATGTATTGATGATGTTGTAAACCTGTCTATGTGCTTAAATTGTATGCTTGCATGATTATGATTATGAGATTGTGATTAATTAACAAGCATGACGAAGTTATTGAATCCCAAATATTGAAAGAACCCTAATTCACTTGATATATTATATAATAAGATTGATGATGCCTTAGTATGATAGAAGGCTTGATATATTATATAATGAGAATGAGGATGCCTTAGTGTGAAAGAAGGCTTGATGAATTAGGGGATCGGGTGCCACGTTCCGGTACCAGGATAGATAGAATATGAGGATCGGGTGCCACGTTCCGGTACCAGGATAGAATGAATATGAGGATCGGAGTGTCACGTTCCGACACCAGGATAGAATATGGATCGGGTGCCACGTTCCGGTACCAGGATAGAATGAATATGAGGATCGGAGTGTCACGTTCCGACACCAGGATAGAATATGAGGATCGGGTGCCACGTTCCGGTACCAGGATAGAATGAATATGAGGATCGGAGTGTCACGTTCCGACACCAGGATAGAATTTGAGGAGCGGAGTGTCACGTACCGACACAAGAGGAAGAAAGATAATGAATCTTGAAAGATAATGAATATACTCAATCTAATGAACTTAACTCCCAAATGAGTATGGTATTGAGGCTTGAGTCCTCATGTGTGAACTTGACGGAAATTGTTAATGATAAAGTAATTGCTATTGCTACATGTTAAGTATTTTAGTGGATTTACATTGTTATTGATATATATTGTTCCCTATTTTGAGTTAACCGATGATATCTACTCAGTACGTGTGGTTGTACTGACCCCCTACTTTTATGTTTTCCTCTTGTTATTTGTGTTATGCAGCAAACGTTCCGTCAACTTCGACTCAGCAGTAGATCAAGCCAGTCTTCACTTCATCGGAAATTCAGGGTGAGCTAATGCGTCTAGCTTGGACTGGGTCTCCTTCTTCAAGTCTTGATGCCTTGAACTTCCGGCATGGACTAGCTTTTACTTGTTTTTAGCTTTTTAGACATTCTCAGTTTAGTAATTTGAGATAGATGTTCTTGTGGTGATGACTTCCAGATTTTGGGGATATTAATAATAGTTTTGAATTATTTTGTTAATGAGTTTAAGTCTTCCGCATTATTTTATTGTTGATATATCTTGAAATGTTAAGGTTAAGATGGGTTGGTTCGCTCACATAGGAGGGTAAATGTGGGTGCCAGTCGCGTCCCCGAATTGGGTCGTGACACTTTATGAGATAATTTAAGAAGCATGTTGATTCATTTATAATGTGTGGTGTTTTAAGCCATTAATGAAAAATTTGAGTCTCCTTAAAATGAAAATGATGAGTCTTTTGAAATTTGTGTCACTTTTATGATTTGTGAACCATGAATTTAGGCTCAGTTTTTTCAAAGTGAAGGCATGCTTAGCCAAAGTCCTTATGTGTGCCTATAAATTGTAAGACTTTCACAAAAGGATGCATGTTTATAAAAAGCTAATATTATGCTAGAGATTGAAACTTGGGTGAAATGACTTCCTATTGTTGGGATGTGTGTGTTGTGATTTACTATTTTGACTTCAGTAGGAAGAAATTATGAGCACGCTTTGGGTTAAAAGTTGAGAAATTGTCATTTTTTTAGTGAATTGACCTTTCAGATGGTTGCCTATGAATTTGAGACATGTAAGTGTGTTGAGGAGAAGGATATTCCTCTATGGACACAAATAAGCATGGTATGGTTGAGTATGACTTTCATGGAACTAGATCTAATTAACAAAGATCCTTTTTGATTTACTTAACTCAAGTCTATGTGCATCGAAGTATGAGTGCATATTAGTTTCTTGAGTGTTGTTGAATCTGCATAAGTGTAACTTAAATGTAGTTACATAATGAGCTTATAATGAATTGAAATGAATAGACCATGTTATGATTAAGAGAAGGATGTTCCTCCTTCGAACATGACAATAGCCTATGTGTTTGATACATATAAGAGTGAGCGAATAGAGGTTTTGCTTGCTTGTGTTGCATTGAGTTCTAAATGGTTTAAAATTTGGGTTCCTTGTAAGTTTGGTGCATTGAATTCTATGTGATAAATTTGTGAATATTATGAGCTGATATATGATTCATTTAAGTCCTTGTTGTGATTAATGTAACACTCCGGAAATTCCATGGCTTAGACTAGAGCTTAATATATTTAATAATTCTTAAAATGATGTTCCTAGAAAATATAATTGTCCAGTGAAGAGCCTATTAGGTTTCAAGAATATGTATTAAGGTACATAGACATCCCATTGTCCAATATTTGGTAATATTGGGCATGTTATAAAATATTGGTTTAAGGGTATTTGCCAATTTCTATTTATTAACAAGTAATTTAGAATACACTTTGATGTTAATGCCCAAACCAAAACTTGTTTAGGAATTGTACCTGCAATAAAGATCCTAAGCTAAAATATGAATTTCATAGTTCTGCACATTAGGTTCGAGGCATACAAGTGTCAAACCTATATACCATAGTACATAACCATTTAAAATAATCATGTAGATTAAGTAGTGCCAAATGACATGATTAGGATCCTTGGGACAACAAGAAGGGCGCAGCAACACATGTGCAAGCACATGTGCTGCCGGTCGAGAGACAATAAGACAAGCCCAGCCTAATCGGTTATGGTGGTTGGGGGAAGGCAGATGGGGGTCCAAGCCATATTGGGAGTAGCTTCTAAGAATTACTAGTCTCTAACTAACTTACCTAACTAACTTACTAGCCTAGGATTCACAAAAATAAACTAACAAATGCACCCGACAACCTAAGACCTA
This sequence comes from Solanum corneliomulleri, assembly GCA_027704805.1. Classification (NCBI taxonomy): domain Eukaryota; kingdom Viridiplantae; phylum Streptophyta; class Magnoliopsida; order Solanales; family Solanaceae; genus Solanum; species Solanum corneliomulleri. Next base: position 40,864,838 of record JAKWIY010003054.1, read on the forward strand.
ACCGAGTGACACTAGCCGAGTACTAACTATAGAAACATCCTAGTACCTAACCTAGGATGGTGCAATGAGGTTGGTTATGGTCCTAACGACTTAGGGATAATTTATTAATAAACCTATATCACTTAACAAATTAAGTTAACAATTTAATTAGTTAATTTAAACCCTAGTCAAAACTCGAGACCCTAAGTCAAATGTTCATCTACAAGGTATGCGTTTTCACTCATGGGATTACTTTCCCTTAGATGTAGGTAAAAGATAAGTTTTCAAGAAATTCAAATACTAGGTCTTTTACTCTACAAAATGAATTTTCTTCGTAACCTTGGATTTATGTTTTTCAATGAAAAGTAAACGTTTTACATAGCTAATTTCACACGAGTTGTTGATTTTTTGATTGATAATGTTTCAATGACGTGTGATACATGATATTTCTCTAAGTGATGGTTTCGAATGGGCTTTTTATGGTACTTGATAACGTGTAAACGTTAGGATTGAGATTAAGACTAGAATGAACCCTTTAATGAACCGTTTACCTTCTCCTATGCTATGTATTGATCTTGTACATGATTTTATGAGTTGTTATTGATTATGTCATTTAGTAATTCACTAAGTTAATATCACATGATGAGTAAGGTTAAACAAGAGGTAAGTCTTCTAAAATTGTGATTACTCTAAGATGTTTATGTTAGCCTATAAGTTGTGATGCTATGTTATAAAAGCTATGTATGATGTTGCTATGTGAATATGCTGGCTATGAATATGTATATTATGAGATCATGATAAGAACACTAATATGCAAGTTAATGATATCCGTTGTGTGCTTTACACAAGGTGATTATGTTATGTTAATCTCACAAAAGAAAGGTTACGATGAAAGGACAATTCTCATCTAATCTAAAAGAGCTCATGATCATGTTATACAAGGAGATAATCTTCTATTACCTATGATAAGTTTATTATAAAAAATAAATTAAAGGTTATTTGTAGAATAGGTACTTATGCTAAGCATCGATGAACTATATATGAGAAGTGTCCCTTCCGTAGGAAAAGGTAGGTTCACAATGATTCTCATCAGATTGAGGCTACAATGTAATGTGGAACAAGGGGTTTCTAATACATCACCTAGTTCTCTAACTATGTTGCCACCATAGGATACTAGATAGTGGATCCACCTAGAAAGCTATGTCATGTTAGGTTCTACTTTTGCCGGTAGACCACCTATTTTCAGTAAGGGAAGACACTAAATTCCATGTTTATCTCATATGGTCTATGTCAGTTAGGCGTATGTTCCCTCATGTAAAACAAAATAAAATTAAGTGAATGTCGACTAGGGTGACTTGAGGAGTTTGCTTAGTATAGATAGTGGTATGGGACGCTACCTAGACATTGCAAAGTGACTCTAAGGGATGTCCTAGGAGATTGTTCTTAATTAATTTAACGATATGAAAGATATATGCTTATAATATATGATGTTACCCTTACATGAATGTTGGCTATTATTATGAATACTTTATTTGATTATATTTCTACATGAAGTAATGACTAATTATGTTACAATTTATATAAAGCGAAGTTTATTTATGGTCTCCTATTTTATCTACTTGGTTGTGTGGGATGGGGATTCACATGACCATGTCACTTGTAGGCTGGGGATGAGATCATTGGTAAGTTTTTTGTTTGTTGAGTTATGTGATTGATTAAATATGAAAAATCAACTTGACAATGACAATGTGTCTTTAATTTTGTTCATGTTTTATATCAATCAAATCCTTAATTGGTTTATTTATATGGTATGTGCATTGAAGATTTTCATATGGCTTAGCATGTTTTCTAAAGATAAGATAAATGATTCTTTTTCATGCATGTCCGTATGTGTTATGTGCATATACCCATACTTAGTATATGTGGTGTACTAACCCCATCACTTTAAATTATTACAGCTATAGGTTCCGAACATTGAAGCTTAAGGAGGTCAATTTGAAAAAGCTTGGAACTCTTTCTCCAAGTCTTGGTAGGTCCTCATGTTCGGGGATGCTATCTTTCAATCTTTCATATTCTAGCTTACGTAGATTTTTAGTAGTTTTAAGAATACACTATTTCCATTATGTTATTTGGATTCTATTGTAATAAGACCTATATGGAATATTAAAAATTATTGGCTAAGTTCAAATTTGCAATTCTTTGATGGTTTCTATATATGTGAGATAGTTTCAGAATATCGTATTGTTTCTATAAATCTTAAGTATGAATTCTAACTATACTTCATTAGTATATTACAAGTTTTTAATTTTTCCGCCAAATTAACTTTCTGATTGTAGTGAAAGCTATTGATGGGCATGACTTAATCGATAGTTAATGGGCTAAACTGATAATTTATTGAAGACCCTATACCGTTTAGCCTATATTTAATAAAACAAGTGAATTAAATTTATAACTTTTAGTATATAAGTATTATTAATTTAGAAAAAAAGAAGATAAAATAAAGAGAACAGGAAGAAACCCTAAGCGACATCATAAGCAGCGAGTGCTTTTAACTTCAGGTAAGTATTTTCACTATGCTTTTATAATTGTTGTTTGTACGTAATTTCTAGAAAAAGAGTGAACACTTAATGGTGTATTCTATTCGAATTGAGTCTTAAGGGGATAAAAATAAGTGGGCAAATAATAAAATATTGATATTCAATCGATGAAATATAGGTTTGGCGTTTCATTTATTTTTGGTTATTGTTGATGTAATTAAAAAGTTGGAGAAATATTATATGGTTGATGATTGGATAATCATTTCCTAGGATTATAGGGCAATGATTGGAAGAGCATGATGGGTGGGATATTAATTACAAAGGTTTGCACTTCTGCATAATATCTATAGTTATAGTTCCTGATAAAAGTTAGTTGCAGGTTTATCATTCGTGGTTGAATTTATATTGTACAATATTATATCATTATTCAAGTTTTAGATACATTGATATATTTAGTTAATTATCGAGTGTATTATATTATATGAAAGTTATTAGTGTTGTAGTGTTTGGAGATAATACAACTTAATCCTAGGCTTGAATTTGAGAAATATGAGAGTTGACATGTTTATTAACATCTAGTTGAAAAACTTGATTATAAACTTAGGTGATTTTTTGGGGTCAAAGTTAAACATATAGTATTATGAGCATTTTTAGTTGGAATCTTATTGTGGTCATAATCTTATTGTGGTCATTTTTAGTTGGAAGGCTAAAGTCCTGAAGTGATTGTTCGATAAATTGAGGCAAGTGGATTTATAAACTCTTGTGAAGTGTATGAAATGCGTGTATTTTCTTATGATATATGTTTGGGAGTAACGGGATTGGTGATGGGTTGAATTATACACATTGATTAACTCTAATGATGAAAAAAAGGGATAACAAAAGGCAATGCGATTAATTGTTTATGTGCGATGTGTCGAGAAGGGGTTGAAGTCTTGTTGAATCATTATTGATGTGACTTCATGTTTGTGTGGTTGTGAACTTTGCAATGTTATGAAAATGATCATCTCCTCATATTTGTGTGAACTTGTCATCTACATTATTCTGAGGCATTGGTTGTGACAAGTGTTATGTGCATTAAGAAAAAAATGAGTACTTAAGAGGATGTAACATTTCGAGGGACGTATCGCGCACCGCGATGGATACTATATTTCAAGGGAAGTATCGCGCGCTGCGATAGATATTATATTTTGAGAGACGTATCGCGCACCGCAATGGTTACTATTATCGAGGGTCGTGTCATGCACCACGACAGATGCATGGACAAATATGTCTCCCATGGGTCTCGGACTGTAACGACCTGTTTAGTCGTTTTAAGCAACAGATTTTATTTCTGCAAAAACTGGGTGAGACAACGGATACAACGACGGGCCGTCAGGGGAACGAAAGAACGTCGAGGGTGTCTCGTTCCAGAACACTTAGAGTCTTGAAAATTTAGCATTAAAATCGACTCTCTGTAATCTGTGACGGACCTGCAGGACGAGCCGTCGCAGCCACGACGAGCCGTCGTAAGCTCCCGTTGCAAAACACTTCAACTCTTGAGAATTTGGTACGGGAAACGAGTCTCTGACCGTCACGACGGAGGTGCAGGACGGACCGTCACAGGTGTGACGGACCGTCACAGTCTACTTAGTGAAAAACAGAGTTCTAAGATGCTGCGACGACCTGCGTGACGGACCGTCGCAGGCACGACGAGCCGTCACAGGCACGACGGGCCGTCACAGGTTGCGCAAATCCCAGGCAGAATCGGATTTCTTTACACGTTTTAAGGGACGTTTTGGACTATTCTTTCCTTAATTATAGATTTCGTGGGTTTATATTTATAACTCAAATTCTTGAGGGATAAAAGAGGTAACTTTGGATTAATTAGTGGGGTATTATTGTCATCTTTTACACTTAATTATATGTTAATTAGGGTAAAAGAAAGAGGGTTTGAATAAGAAAAAGAGAAAGAACAAAGATAGAGAGAGAGGAATCGATCGAAGAGGAAGAACACAAAGCTTGGGAAATTGCTTGTTTGAATTCAATTCTTCGGTGGAGGTAGGTTATGGTTTTTACGATATTCGTAGTGAACTCTTAATAGTGAATGATATGTATTGGTAGTATTGTAAACCTGTCTATATGCTTAATTGTATGCTTGCATGAATATGATTATGTGATTTTGATAAAACAAGCATGATGAAAACTATTGAATCCCAAATCTTGAAAGAAACTTTAATCTACTTATTAATGATGATGCCTTGGTGTAAAAGAAGGCTTGATGAATTAAAGTAATGGGATTGATGATGCCTTGGTATAGAGAAGGCTTGATGAACGGATAGAATGAGATTAGTGGATCGGAGTGTCACGTTCTGACACATAGTATTAGTGGATCGGAGTGTCACGTTCCGACACATAGTATTAGTGGGATGGGTGTCACGAACCGACACGTAGAATTAGGGGATCTGAGTGTCACGTACCGACACATATAGGAGATCGGAGTGTCACGTTCCGACACATATAGGGGATCAGAGTGTCACGTACCGACACATATAGGGGATCGGGTGTCACGAACCGACACGTAGAATTAGGGGATCGGAGTGTCATGTACCGACACATAGTGGTAGGGGATCGGAGTGTCACGTACCGACACAAGAGGAAGAAAGATAATAAATCTTGAAAGATGATAAATATACTCAATCTAATAAACTTAATTCCCAAATGAGTATGGTATTGAGGCTTGAGCCCTCATGGATGAACTTGAAGGTACTTGTTGATGCTACATGTTGAGTTTATAGTTGATTTATAATATTAACTGATATATACTGTTTTCTATTTTGAGTTGGCCGATGATATCTACTCAGTACTTGTGGTTGTACTGACCCCCTACTTTTATGTTTTCTTCTTTGTTATTTGTGGAATGCAGCAAACGTTCCGTCAACTTCAACTCAACAGTAGATCTAGCCAGTCTTCACTACCTTCGGAAATTCAGGGTGAGCTAATGCGTCTAGCTTGGACTGGATCTTCTTCTTCAAGTCTTGATGCCTTGAACTTCCGGCATGGACTAGCTTTTATTTGTTTTAGCTTCTTAGACGTTTTTAGTTTAGTAATTTGAGGATAGATGTTCTTGTGATGATGACTTCCAGATTTTGGGGATAATAATAATAGTTTTGAATTGTTTTATTAATGAGTTTAAGTCTTCCACATTATTTTCTGTTGATATATCTTGAAATGTTAAGGTTTAGATGGGTTGGTTCGCTCACATAGGAGGGTAAATGTGGGTGCCAGTCGCGTCCCCGATTTGGGTCGTGACAAACTTGGTATCAGAGCATTAGGTTCATTGGTCTCATCACACAAGAACGAGTCTAGTAGAGTCTTAAGGAACGGTAGGGGGACGCCTTTACTTTTCTTTGAGAGGCTATAGGACTTTAGGAAAATTCCGTTCTTTCATTCTTTCTTTCGTGCTACTACTTGAGTCCAATTGGTATCTAGGTGATACGAATTGGTATCTGGCCATCTTCACTCTATTTCGCAGATGGTTAGAACTAGAGCAACGACCGCACCAGCAGCAACAACGGCACGACAAGAAACGTCTGAGCCAGCCACTGGGGCTGTGGCTCAAGGAAGAGCAGCGGCAAGAGGCCGTGGAAGAGGTCGTGGGAGGACGTCCTCTAGAGGAAGAGGACGAGCCCCTAGCCCATCTGACACTAGGGCGGTGACTCCTCCACCGACCGAGGAGGTGATAAGAGAGGGTGAGGAAGGGGAGAATGAACGAGTGCAAAATGAGGAATTGCCACCCCAACCTACCCCAGAGATGATCAATCAGGTTCTTGCTTATCTTAGCGGGATATCTGATCAGGGTCAGGCACCTCCAGTGGTTTCTGCACCAACACCTCCGGTTTCAGAGACACGACATGCGGCTGCTATGGCTCCCCGCATGGATGCATCATTGGAGATAGGCACATTTCCACGTCTGACTATTGGGCCTATAATGACAAATGATCAGCATGAACTTTTCAGTAAGTTCTTAAAATTGAACCTCCAGTCTTCAAGGGTGCAGAATCTGAGGATGCTTACGATTTCCTGGTTGATTGTCATGAGCTACTACACAAGATGGGTATAGTAGAACGGTTTGGTGTTGAGTTCGTGAGTTATCAGTTTCAAGGGAACGCCAAAATGTGGTGGCGGTCACATGTTGAGTGTCAACCAACAGAGGCACCACCCATGACTTGGGTAACATTCTCTAACTTGTTTATGGAAAAGTACATCCCACGGACTTTGAGGGATAGGAAAAGAGATGAATTCTTGAGCCTAGAGCAAGGCAGGATGTCGGTTAATGCATATGAGGCTAAGTTTCATGCTTTATCAAGGTATGCCACTCAACTCTGTTTCAGTCCACAAGAGCGGATTCGCCGGTTTGTGAAGGGGTTGAGGTCAGAGTTGCGGATTTCGGCCTTACAGGTAGCGGCTACGGCAAAATCCTTCCAAGAAGTGGTAGACTTCGTGATAGAGGTAGAGGGAGTGAAGCCCGATGACTTCACCTCGACATCGACATCAAAAAGGTTTCGAAAGGGAGGTTAGTTTAATGGTTCTTACTCAAGAGGACAGGGTTCCGGAGGTTACTCAGTCCGACCAATTCAGTCTTCACTACAGACTGTAGTTGGGGGTCCACCTCAGACCGGTCAACACTTCTCAGAGAGACCCATGCCTGACTCCAGAGAGTGTTATGGATGTGGGGAGATTGGACATATTAGGAGGAATTGTCCAAAAAGGAGCCATAGACCCCCAATAGCTAGAGGTAGAGGTGGTCATGGTAGAGGCCGTTATTCTGGAGGACGTAGTGGTCGAGGTAATGGTGGTCACCAAAACGGCCGAGGTGATGGGCAAAACGGAGCCACTACATCACAACATGGTAAGGGCAACGGACAAACTAACGAAAGGGCCCATTGTTATGCTTTCCCTGGGAGATCTGAAGCGGAGACATCAGATGCTGTCATCATAGGTAATCTTCTGGTTTGTGATTGCATGGCTTCTGTATTGTTTGATCCCGGATCCACATTTTCTTACGTATCTTCATCATTTGCTAATGGTTTAAATTTGCATTGTGAATTACTTGACATGCATATTCGTGTTTCTACTCCGGTGGGTGAGTCTGTGGTAGTTGAAAGGGTATATAGGTCTTGTTTGGTGAACTTTGTGGGGAGCAACACTTATGTAGATTTGGTTATCTTAGAAATGGTTGACTTTGATGTAATTGTGGGTATGACTTGGTTTTCTCCGAATTTTGCGATCTTGGATTGTAATGCTAAAACGGTGACACTAGCCAAGCCTAGGACAGATCCGTTAGTGTGGGAGGGTGACTACACTTCCAATCCGGTGCGTATCATATCCTTTCTTCGTGCTAAGAAAATGGTTAGTAAAGGTTGTTTAGCTTTCGTGGCACACCTTAGGGATGACACTACCCAAGTACCTTCGATTGAGTCGGTTTTGGTAGTCCGTGAGTTTTTGGATGTGTTCCCTGCAGATCTTCCTGGTATGCCACCAGATAGGGATATTGACTTCTGTATCGATCTTGAACCGGGCACTCGCCCCATTTCTATACCCCCTTACAGAATGGCTCCCGCGGAGTTAAGAGAGTTAAAGGCTCAACTTCAAGAGTTGTTGAGCAAAGGCTTCATTAGACCAAGTGCATCTCCTTGGGGTGCTCCGGTTTTGTTTGTGAAGAAGAAGGATGGGAGTTTTCGGATGTGCATAGACTACCGGCAGTTGAACAAGGTAACTATTAAGAACAAGTATCCTCTTCCTCGCATTGATGACTTGTTCGATCAATTACAAGGTGCTTGTGTCTTCTCTAAGATCGACTTGAGATCCGGTTATCATCAATTGAAAATACGGGCAGCGGATGTGCCAAAGACTGCTTTTCGAACTAGGTATGGACATTATGAATTTGTCATGATGTCCTTTGGTCTTACGAATGCCCCTGCTGCATTCATGAGCTTGATGAACGGGATATTTAAGCCGTATTTGGATCTTTTTGTGATCGTATTTATTGATGATATACTGATATACTCTAAAAGTAAGAAGGAACATGAGGAGCATTTGAGAACGGTATTGGAAATGTTGAGGGAGAAAAAGCTTTATGCCAAGTTCTCTAAGTGTGAGTTTTGGCTAGATGCAGTGTCCTTCTTGGGGCACGTGGTTTCTAAGGAAGGAGTGATGGTGGATCCTTCTAAGATTGAGAAAGTGAAGAATTGGGTAAGACCCACTAATGTGTCAGAAATACGGAGTTTTGTTGGGTTAGCTAGCTACTACCGCCGATTTGTCAAGGGATTCTCTTCTATTGCTTCCCAATTGACGAACTTGACTAAGCAGAATGTTCCATTTGTATGGTCGGATGAGTGCGAAGAATGTTTTCAGAAACTCAAGACTTTGTTGACTACCGCACCTATCCTCACCTTGCCGGTAGAGGGTAAGAACTTCATTGTTTATTGTGATGCATCCTATTCGGGTTTGGGTGCAGTGCTAATGCAAGAGAAGAACGTGATTGCTTATGCTTCAAGACAATTAAAAGTGCATGAACGTAACTACCCAACTCATGACTTGGAATTGGCCGCGGTAGTATTTGCATTGAAGCAATGGAGGCACTATTTATATGGGGTTAAGTGTGAGGTCTACACGGATCATCGTAGCCTTCAATATGTCTTTACTCAGAAAGATTTGAACTTGAGACAGAGGAGATGGATGGAACTACTGAAGGACTACGACATCACTATTTTGTATCATCCGGGGAAGGCGAATGTTGTAGCAGATGCTTTAAGTAGAAAGGCGGGAAGTATGGGAAGTCTAGCTCACTTGCAAGCTTCTAGACGCCCATTGTCTAGAGAGGTTCAGACTTTGGCTAATGACCTTATGAGGTTAGAAGTAAATGAGAAGGGAGGATTGTTAGCTTGTGTGGAGGCAAGATCCTCCTTCCTTGACAAGATTAAGGGGAAGCAGTTTGATGATGAGAAATTGATCCGGATTCGAGATAAAGTGTTGCAAGGAGAGGCTAAAGAAGCAACAATCGATGAGGAAGGTGTTTTGAGGATTAAGGGAAGGGTATGTGTACCCCGTATCGATGATTTGATCAACACTATTCTGACAGAGGCTCATAATTCAAAGTATTCTATACATCCGGGTGCAACCAAGATGTATCGTGACCTAAAGCAACACTTTTGGTGGAGTAGAATGAAGCGTGATATTGTCGACTTTATTGCTAAGTGTCCAAACTGTCAACAAGTAAAGTATGAACACCAAAGGCCCAGAGGAACACTTCAGAGAATGCCCATTCCTAAATGGAAGTGGGAGAGAATCGCAATGGACTTCGTGGTTGGTCTTCCAAAGACAATGGGTAAGTACGACTCTATTTGGGTGATTGTTGATAGGTTAACTAAGTCTGCTCATTTCATTCCGGTCAAGGTGACTTATAATGCAGAAAAGTTAGCAAAAATCTATATCTCGGAGGTGGTTCGGTTGCATGGAGTCCCACTCTCCATCATATCAGATAGAGGTACGCAGTTTACTTCTAAATTTTGGAAAACACTGCATGCGGAATTGGGTACTAGGTTGGACCTTAGTACCGCGTTCCATCCCCAGACCGATGGTCAGTCTGAGAGAACGATTCAAGTGTTGGAGGATATGCTTCGTGCATGTGTGATAGAATTTGGTGGTCATTGGGATAACTTCTTACCCTTAGCCGAATTTTCATACAATAATAGCTATCACTCAAGCATTGATATGGCCCCATTTGAAGCATTGTATGGGAGGAGATGTAGATCTCCTATTGGTTGGTTTGATGCATTCGAGGTTAGACCTTGGGGTACTGATCTCTTGAGGGATTCGTTAGATAAGGTGAAGTGCATTCAACAAAAGCTTCTAGCGGCGCAAAGTAGACAAAAGGAGTATGCAGACCGAAAGGTTAGAGACTTGGAGTTCATGGAAGGTGAACAAGTCTTGTTGAAGGTTTCACCCATGAAAGGAGTGATGCGGTTTGGAAAAAGAGGTAAACTAAGTCCAAGGTATATTGGACCATTTGAGGTACTAAAGCGAATAGGGGAGGTGGCTTATGAATTAGCCTTGCCCCCAGGGCTGTCCGGAGTGCATCCGGTATTTCATGTGTCCATGTTGAAAAGATACCATGGAGATGGAAACTACATTATCCGTTGGGATTCAGTTTTGCTTGATGAGAATCTGTCTGATGAGGAGGAGCCTGTTGCTATCTTAGATAAGGAAGTCCGCAAGTTGAGGTCGAGGAAGATTGCATCCATTAAGGTGCAATGGAAGAATCGACCCGTTGAAGAAGCCACTTGGGAGAAGGAGGCAGATATGCAAGAAAGATACCCACATCTGTTTACGAAATCAGGTACTCCTTTCCACCCTTGTTTCTCTTCTTTTGATCGTTCGAGGACGAACGATGGGTAAATTGGTATCTATTGTAACGACCTGTTTAGTCGTTATAAGCAACAGATTTTATTTCTGGAAAAACTGGGTGAGACAACGGATACCACGACGGGCCGTCAGGGGAACGACGGACCGTCGAGGGTGTCTCGTTCCAGAACACTTAGAGTCCTGAAAATTTAGCATTAAAATCGACTCTCTGTAATCTGTGACGGACCTTCAGGACGAGCCGTCGCAGTCACGACGAGCCGTCGTAAGCTCCCGTTGCAAAACACTTCAACTCTTGAGAATTTGGTACGGGAAACGAGTCTCTGACCGTCACGACGGAGGTGCAGGACGGACCGTCACAGTCTACTTAGTGAAAAACGGAGTTCTAAGATGCTGCGACGACCTGCGTGACGGACCGTCGCAGGCACGACGGGCCGTCACAGGTTGCGCAAATCCCAGGCAGAATCGGATTTCTTTACACGTTTTAAGGGACGTTTTGGACTATTCTTTCCTTAATTATAGATTTCGTGGGTTTATATTAATAACTCAAATTCTTGAGGGATAAAAGAGGTAACTTTGGATTAATTAGTGGGGTATTATTGTCATCTTTTACACTTAATTATATGTTAATTAGGGTAAAAGAAAGAGGGTTTGAATAAGAAAAAGAGAAAGAACAAAGATAGAGAGAGAGGAATCGATCGAAGAGGAAGAACACAAAGCTTGGGAAATTGCTTGTTTGAATGGTTTTTACGATATTCGTAGAGAACTCTTAATAGTGAATGATATGTATTGGTAGTATTGTAAACCTGTCTATATGCTTAATTGTATGCTTGCATGAATATGATTATGTGATTTTGATAAAACAAGCATGATGAAAACTATTGAATCCCAAATCTTGAAAGAAACTTTAATCTACTTATTAATGATGATGCCTTGGTATAAAAGAAGGCTTGATGAATTAAAGTAATGGGATTGATGATGCCTTGGTATAGAGAAGGCTTGATGAACGGATAGAATGAGATTAGTGGATCGGAGTGTCACGTTCCGACACATAGTATTAGTGGATCGGAGTGTCACGTTCCGACACATAGTATTAGTGGGACGGGTGTCACGAACCGACACGTAGAATTAGGGGATCGGAGTGTCACGTACCGACACATATAGGGGATCGAAGTGTCACGTTCCGACACATATAGGGGATCGGAGTGTCACGTACCGACACATATAGGGGATCGGGTGTCACGAACCGACACGTAGAATTAGGGGATCGGAGTGTCACGTACCGACACATAGTGGTAGGGGATCGGAGTGTCACGTACCGACACAAGAGGAAGAAAGATAATGAATCTTGAAAGATGATAAATATACTCAATGTAATAAACTTAATTCCCAAATGAGTATGGTATTGAGGCTTGAGCCCTCATGGATGAACTTGATGGTACTTGTTGATGCTACATGTTGAGTTTATAGTTGATTTATAATATTAACTGATATATACTGTTTTCTATTTTGAGTTGGCCGATGATATCTACTCAGTACTTGTGGTTGTACTGACCCCCTACTTTTATGTTTTCTTCTTTGTTATTTGTGTAATGCAGCAAACGTTCCGTCAACTTCAACTCAACAGTAGATCTAGCCAGTCTTCACTACCTTCGGAAATTCAGGGTGAGCTAATGCGTCTAGCTTGGACTGGATCTTCTTCTTCAAGTCTTGATGCCTTGAACTTTCGGCATGGACTAGCTTTTATTTGTTTTAGATTCTTAGACATTTTTAGTTTAGTAATTTGAGGATAGATGTTCTTGTGATGATGACTTCCTGATTTTGGGGATAATAATAATAGTTTTGAATTGTTTTATTAATGAGTTTAAGTCTTCCGCATTATTTTCTGTTGATATATCTTGAAATGTTAAGGTTTAGATGGGTTGGTTCGCTCACATAGGAGGGTAAATGTGGGTGCCAGTCGCGTCCCCGATTTGGGTCGTGACACGGACTGAGAGACAGCGGGTGTGTATCACCAGGTCAGATATGCATCATTATACTTGACATTGCATTCCATTGCATTGCACATTCTCATCATTAGTGAACTTGATATGTTGTTTTGCTGATCTTGTGATTGCCTTTTTGCGGAACTTGTGATTGTTGAATGAGCTTGTTATTGAGGATATATAATTTGTTAAGGTGTTGTGCTAAGGATATGTAATTTGTTGAAGTGTTGTTATCGAGGATATATAAATTGTTGAAGTCTTGTTATTGAGGATATCTAATTTGTTTAAGTGTTGTTGTTGAGGATATGTAATTTGTTAAAGTGTTGTTGTGGAGGAAATGTAATTTATCTAAGTGTTGTTGTTGAGTTACGTGCTAATGTAAACTATGAGCTGTTAAGTTGGGTTGATGTTTATGAAGGCTGTAGTTGTGGAGGTTCGGTTGGGAGTTGTAGGAGTACCTCTATTTCATTCCCTTAGCTTGTGTTTAGAGGTTTACTTGCTAAGTACCGTGTGGTTTGGTACTCACCCCTTACTTCTACAATTTCTTTTGTAGGTTATTAAGCCTGGATTTTTGTTGTACTTGTCATTCTCTTCTTTTTCGAAGCTTCTTGCAGATTTTTGAGGTAGTTGTTTGTCGTCTCAGCGGACTCTCTTTGTTCTATTCTAGAAACAAGTTCATTTGAGACTTATATTTTCGTTTGATTCAAGTGTAATACTTTAGAGACGTGTACACGTGACCACCAGGTTTTGGGGTATAATGTAAGTTGATATTAAACTTTCCGCATTTTATTGTAATAGTTGAGTTTTAGGCTGACTTGTCTTGGTGCGATAAGACGAGCGCCATCACGTCCATTTTTAGGTCGTGACAGCTAATGAATTTGTATATTGGACTCGTGTGGACATGTTGACTCTTTTATTCATTTATTTTCTCGCAATATGAATCTCAAAGATTATAATAACAAGTAATTGTTATTATTGCTTTTGATTAATATATATTGAAGTTTTTTTAGAAATGTGTGTCGAATTAAGAGGTAAAATGGAATAAGAGCTATGATAACTAGTTGATAACTGCATTTTCAAGAAAGGTGTGGAATCAATTAGAATAGAAATAGTACTTTCACACTTTAAAATTTATGAATTTAATTATCAAAATTCTAAGCCATTAATTTTTACTCGTTTTGTTCATTTTTGTTTGTCATTTACTTAAAAATAGTTATTCAATAATACCTGTCCATTTTGAAAAATTTAGAAACTATTTATCCTTTTTTGTCTATTTTACCTTTACTATTAAGGAAGAATTACGCGGATAAGAAAACATATGCTAGTTGAATTAGTTATCATAGCTATAGTTTGAAATAATTACGGCTCGCAACTAAATTTTAGCTATATTTTCGTCGCTCTCTCCTCTCTTTTTTTTCTCTCACCTCTCTCCTTCTTCTCTCAATTTTTGTTCGTCTCTCTCTCTCTCTCAATCTCACTCTCCAGAAATACAAATACATATGTATACCATGTACATATGAACGATTTATCTAACATATATACATATGCAGTTCACATCTCTTCACTCTCTCTCCTTTCTCGCTCCCCTCTAACTATTAAAAACATTAACAAATTTTCATATATTATCCTTGCAACATATTTTCTTTTAGAATTTCACATTGATTTGTGAAATTTTGAAGAATTCTTTTTGAATAAATTACTAAAACAGGTCATTTATGCTTTTTTAATATGCATATAAAATAATACTATGAAAGAAATATTTATTACAATATTAATATTAATTACTAGAGTTTGGTTGTAGCAATGGTAGTCGTGGAGTCCGACAGGATTTAATTACTTGACAAATGAATTATGACCCATTAATGAAGTCATTTAAAATTTTATTTGTCTCACTTTGGCGACTTTTAGGAGTTTGGCCAAGAATTGTTTTTTCACTTTTTTATATATATACATAATTCCAGAGACCTCCCTCAGGTTTAGCTTCGTAAAACTCACCTTCCTTGTATATATTATACTTTCCTCCCTTTCTAGGAGTTTTTGGCAATAATTCATTTAATTTATTGATTATTAATATAAAAATATTATGATACGACTAATTTACGCTTTTTTGTATATCCTATTTTGTTAAAAAGTTTCTTCTCCAAAAAAATATTGTTAAAAGGGACAAATATGTCCCTGAACTATTTGAAAAGGTCTAGATATACTCTTTGTTTGAATTTTGGTTCACTCATGCCGTCTCCATCCAACTTTTGGTCCAAATATGCCCTTATGGGCGTTAGATGCCATGTTGGACATATCCAACTCATTTTTCATTTCTTTAAATGTCACATGAAATTGTCATGTCATTTTGACTTTATCACATGACATTTATATGAAAATCGAAAGATATTTGGACTCATAAATACCTAACCCGACCCATAAATCTAGCCTCTTTTAAATAAATTATCAAACGATTTTCAACAATTTTGTTTAATTTTTATTTTTTCGATAAATTCCGAAAATGAGTAATTGATTAATAACAAAAGGAAGAATATGAAAAAAAATATAAAATTAACGCCAAAAATTCACAAATAATTGTAGTAACCTTAAATTCAATTTAAACATTTTTTTAAATATTTTTATTTTTTTCAGTAAATCCCGAAAATGAGTAATTGATTAATAAAAAATATGAAAAAATATAAAATTAACGCCAAAAATTAAAAAATAAATACAGTAACCTTCAATTCAACAACTTCAATAACTTATAATTTTAAATATTTTCGGCAAATCCTAAAAATGAGTATATTAACCAAAAATATGAAAAAAAATTCATCTTTCATTAAGAATATTTTTATCTTCCATTAATCTGTTCTGCTAAATTTGTTTTAGAGTTGATATCACCAATTTGTTTGTCTAATTTTACTGAAGATGAATAATTTTGTATCAAATGCTGAAACTTGAAAAAGGAGTATCTCAATTTTCATATAGACTGGAACGCAAACAAATTACCATATATTTTGTTCTAAATTTGATCTTTTTCTTTTCCTGTTCGGTAATTAAGTAATCCTAAAATATTTATAAAGATTCAAAATCGTAAACAAAACTTATATATATATATATATATATATATATAATATATATATATATATATATATATATATATATATATATATATATATATATATATATATATCTATATATATATATATATATATATATATATATATATATATATAATTGCTTCTAAAAGCAAAAAAATAATCAAGCCTAAAAGCATTTTTAGATTTTTCAAAAACAATTTTTTCCAATTGTCTAAAATTCAAGAAGCTTAAAAATTAACTAAATTGTGGAGGGTTATAATTGGATGTCAACATATCCTATCTTTTAAGGCTAGTCTGAGTTTGTATTTTGGAGTCGTTGTGAATATGTTGACTTTTTATTCATTTATTCTTTCGCAATATAAATCTCAAAGATTATAATAAAAAGTAATTGTTATTATTGTTTTTTATGAATATAATACTGAATTTTTTTGGAAATGTGTGTCGAATTAAGAGGCAAAATGGAATAAAAGCTATGATAACTAGTTGAATAAGTACATTTGCAAGAAAGGTGAGGAATAAATTAGAATAGAAATAGCACTTTCACACTTTAAAATTTATGAATTTAATTATTAAAAATCGAAGCCACTAATTTTTACTCATTTTGTTCAATTTTGTTTGTCCCATATACTAAAAAATAGTTATTCAGTTGTACCTGTCCAGTTTAAAAATTAAGAAATAATTTATCCTTTTGTGCCTATTTTACCTTTACTATTAAGGAAAAATTACGCGGATAAGAAAAAATATACTAGTTAAATTAGTTAACATAGCTATAGTTTGAAATAATTACGGCTCACAACTAAATTTTAGCTATATATTTGTCGCATCTCTCCTCTTTCTCTCTCTCTCTCTCTCTCTCTCTCTCTCTCTCTCTCTCTCTCTCTTTCTCGCTCTCTCTCTCTCTCTCTCTCTCTCTCTCTCTCTCCTTCTTCTCCCAATTTTCGTCCATCTCTCTCCTCTCTCTTTCTCAATCTTACTCTCCAGAAATACAATACATATGTATACCATGTATATATAAATAATTTATCTGACAGATATACATATGCAGTTCGCATCTCTTCACTCTCTCTCCTTTCTCGCTCACCTCTAAAAGATTAAAAAAAACAATAATTAAATTTTTCTATATTATCCTTGCAACTAATTCTGTTTATAGAATATTCACATTAATTTGTATAATTTTGAAGAATTCTTTTTGAATAAATTACTAAAACATGTTATTTATTCTTTTTTAATATGCATATAAAATAATACTATGAAAGAAATATTTATTATAATATTCATATTAATTACTAGAGTTTGGTTGTAGTAATGGTAGTTGGAAAGTTCCTAAAGGATTTAATTACTTGACTAATGACTTATGACCATCTAATGAATTCATTGAAAATTTTCATGTGTCTCACTCTGGCGACTTTGAAAAGTTTGGCCACAAATTGTTTTTTACTTTTTTTTTTATATATACAAAATTTCAAAGACCTTCGTCAGATTAAGCTTCGTAACACTCACATTCCTTGTATATGTTATACTTTCCTCCCTTTCTTCGACCTTTTGGTAATAATTCATTTAATTTATTGATTATTAATATAAAAATATTATGATACAACTAATTTACCCTTTTTAGTATATCCTATTTTTTAAAAAAGTTTCTTTCCAAAAAAAAATTGTTATTAATTAAAAATATTCATCTTTCATTACAAATATTTTCCTATCTTCCATTAATCCATTCTGCTAAATTTATTTTAGAGTTGATATCACCAATTTGTTTGTCTAATTTTACTGAAAATGAAGAATTTTATATCAAATGTTGAAACTTGAAAATGGAGTATCTAAATTTTCATATCAAACTAAATGCAAACAAATTAACATACATTTTGTTCTGATTTTTATCTTTTGCATTTCCTGTTCGGTAATTATGTAATCTTAAATTATATAAAAATTTTAAGTCTTATACAAAACATATATGTATATAAATATAGAAATATATAATTACTTCTAAAAACAAAACAAAATCAAGCCTGAAAGCATTTTAGGATTTTCAAAAAATAATTATTTCCAATTGTCTAAAATTCAAGAGGTTTAAAAATTAATCAAATCGTGGATGACTAAAATTGAATGTCAACATATCCTATTTTTTAAGGCTAGTCTGAGTTTGTATTTCGGACTTGTTGTAAACATGTTAACTCTTTTATTCATTTGTTTTTCGCAATATGAATCTCAAAGATTATAATAAAAAGTGATTCTTATTATTGTTTATGATGAATATAATATTGAAGTTTTTTGGAAATGTGTGTCGAATTAAGAGGTTAAATGGAATAAAAGCTATGATAACTGTAACGACCTGTTTAGTCGTTTTGAGCAGCAGATTTTATTTCTGGAAAACTGGCTGAAACGACGGACCCCACGACGGACCGTCATGGGCACGACGGACCGTCGCAAGGTCTCGTTTTAAAACACTTAGAAATTCTGAAATTGGGTACTGAAAATCGACTCTCTGAACTTTGTGACGGAATGGCAGGACGGACCGTCACAGGCGTGACGGACCGTCACAGATTCTTCAGTGGAAATCCAGCCTCTGAACCTTGCGACGACCTGCAGGACGGACCGTCGCAGGCACGACGGGCCGTCACAGGTTGCGTAATCCCAGTCTGGGTCGGATTTCTTTACACGTTTTAAGGGACGTTTTGGACTATTCCTACTTTAATTATAAAGTTAGAGGGTTAAGGTTAATAAGTCTAATTACTTGGGGGTTAAAAGAGGTAACCTTAAGTTAATTAGTGGGTTATTATTGCCATCTTTTATTCTTAATACATGCTAATTAGGGTAAAAGAAAGAGGGTTTGAATAAGAAAATAGATAGAACAAGAAGGGAGAGAGAGAGGATCGATTGAACGAGAGAGGAGAAACGAAGAGGAAAAAAACACAAAGCTTGGGAATTTCTTGCTTGATCACTAGTCTTCGGGGTTTTCATACTATTCGTAGTAAACTCTTAATAGCGAATGATATGTATTGATAGTATTGTAAAAACCCTGCTATGTGCTTAATTGTATGCTTTCATGAATGTGATTATATAATTGTGATTATATAAGCATGATGAAGTTATTGAATCCCAAATCTTGCAAAACTCTAATCTCTTTATTAATGATAATGCCTTGGTATGAGAGAAGGCTTGATAAACTAAAGTAATGAGATTGATGATGCCTTAGTATAAGAAAAGACTTGATGAACTAAAGTAATGAGAATGATAATGCCTTGGTATAAGAGGAGGCTTGATGAACGAACTTAATGAGATTAGTGGATCGGAGTGTCACGTTCCGACACATAGAATTAAGGGATCGGGTGTCACGAACCGACACATAGATTTAGGGGATCGGGTGTCACGAATCGACACGTAGATTTAGGGGATCGGGTGTCACGAACCGACACGTAGATTTAGGGGATCGGGTGTCACGAACCGACACGTAGAATTACGGGATCGGAGTGTCACGTTCCGACACATAGTAGTAGGGGATCGGAGTGTCACGTACCGACACAAGAGGAATAGAGATTAATGAGGGAGCGGAGTGTCACGTACCGACACAAGAAGAATATGGATAATGAATCTTGAAAGATGTTAATATACTCAATCTAATGAACATAATTCCCAAATGAGTATGGGATTGAGGCTTGAGTCCTCATGTGTGAACTTGACGGTAATTGTTAATGATATAGTACTTGTTGTTGCTACATGTTGAGTATCATAGTTGATTTTATGATATTACTTGGTATATACTGTTTTCTTTTTTGAGTTGAACGATGATATCTACTCAGTACTTGTGTTTGTACTGACCCCCTACTTTTATGTTTTATTCTTTGTATTTGTGGAGTGCAGCAAACGTGCCGTCGTCTTCGACTCAACAGTAATTCTAGCCAGTCTTCACTACATCGAAAATTCAGGGTGAGCTAATGCTTCTAGCTTGGACTGGATCTTCTTCTTCAAGTCTTAATGCCTTGAGCTTTCGGCATGGACTAACTTTTATTTGTTTTAGCTTCTTAGACATTTTTAGTTTAGAAATTTGAGGATAGATGTTCTTGTGATGATGACTTTCAGATTTTGGGGAATAATAGTTATTGAATTGATTTTATTAATGAGTTTAAGTCTTCCGCATTACTTTCTGTTGATATTATATCGAAATGTTAGGGTCTAGATTGGTTGGTTCGCTCACATAGGAGGGTAAGTGTGGGTGCCAGTCGCGGCTCGGTTTTGGGTCGTGACAATAACTAGTAGAATAAGTGCATTTGCAAGAAAGGCGTGGAATAATTAGAATAGAAATAGTACTTTCACACTTTAAAATTTATGAATTTAATTATTAAAATTTGAAGCCACTAATTTTTACTCGTTTCGTTCATTTTTGCTTGTCCCATATACTACAAAATAGTTAATCAATAATACCTGTCCAGTTTGAAAAATTAAGAAATAATTTATCGTTTTGTGTCTATTTTACCTTTACTATTAAAGAAAAATTACGCGGATAAGAAAACATATACTAGTTAAATTAGTTAACATAGCTATAGTTTGAAATAATTATGGCTCGCAATTACATTTTAGCTATATTCTCGTCGCCTCCCTCCTCTTTTCTCTCTCTCTCTCTCTCTCTCGCCTCTCTCCTTCTTCTCCCAATCTTGTTCGTATCTCTCATCTCTCTCTCCCAATCTTACTCTCCAGAAATACAAATACATATGTATACCATGTACATATAAACAATTTATCTGACCTATATACATATGCAGTTCGCATTTCTTCACACTCTCTCCTTTCTCGCTCCGCTCTAACTATTAAAAAACACTAATTAAATTTTCCTATATTATCCTTGCAATTAATTCTTTTTTAGAATATTCACATTAATTTGTGAAATTTCGAAGAATTCTTTTTTAATAAATTACTAAAACATGTTATTTATGATTTTTTAATCTGCATATAAAAAATATTATGAGAGAAATATTTATTATAATATTCATATTAATTACTAGAGTTTGGCAGTAACAATTGTAATGGTGGGGCTCCTAGAGGATTTAATTGCGTGACCAATGACTTATGACCAACTAATGAAGTCATTGAAAATTTTCATTTCTCTCACTCTGGCGGCTTTTAGGAGTTTGGCCACGAATTATTTTTTGCTTTTATATATATATATATATAATATATATATATATATATATATATATATATATATATATATATATATATATAATATATATAATTTCAGAGACCTTCCTCGGTTTTAGTTTCGTAGCACTCACCTTCCTTGTAATTTACAATGTTATGTTATACTTTCCTCCCTTTCTTTTGAGTTTTTTGGTAACAAATTATTTAATTTGTTGATTTATATATATATATATATATATATATATATATATATATATATATATATATATATATATATATATATATATTTTATGATATGACTAATTTACCCTTTTAATATATCCTATTTTGTAAAAAAATTATTTTCAAAAAAAAAATATTAATTAAAAATTTCCTCTTTCATTAAGAATAAATTATCTTCCATTAATACATTCTGCTAAACATGTTTTAGAGTTAATGTCACCAATTTGTTTGTTGGATTTTACTGAAAATGAAGAAATTTGTATCAAATGTTGAAACTTGAAAAATGGAATATCTCAATTTTTATATTAATTGTAATGCAAACAAATTAACATTCATTTTGTTCTAATTTTGATCATTTTCTTTTCCAGTTCGGTAATTAAGTCATCTTAAAATATTATATTTTTATTGACACTATTATAAGTAATTCTATCGTGAATTACATAAAATTATAGATTCGTTTAAAGAAAATGGATTTCAATGAAAGAAGAAAATAAATTGATTATCAACTAATTTTTTAAAAAAATATAATTTCTAAGAGGGCAAATTTGTCAGAATATAATTTTTATATATTAATAATTAATAAGTGAAATGAATTGTTGCCAAACACTCAAAATAAGGAAGGTAAGTACAATATCGTAAATAAAGAAAGAGGTGAATGTTGTTGAGTCAAAAAAACTAGAGTGGAGGTCTCTAAAATTATTCTGTTTTCTAATAAAATTTTGAAAAATATATTTAGTTATAAAATTTAGAAATTCAATACCAAGTTAAATTTGAGAACTTTCCAAAAATTTGAAACCATCGAAAGATGTTTCACTTTTTCCACTTTAAATTATTCACAAAAAATAAAAAATAATCTAAATATAATCAAATATAAATTTAATTTTGAAATGTATCGTTTTCAGTTTAAATGTATTAATTTTTGAAAATTTTATAATAGAACATGATGAAAAGTTTATTTAATTTAAGGAGTGAAGTGTCAATAACACACTTAAGCTATCTACTTTTTCTAGTTTATTGAAAGTTTGAGTTTAATAACTGAAATTCGAGTCTTCAATATGAGAAACACACTTGTCACTATCATTACACTTCATTGATGGTGTGTGTACTATACTCTATTTATTTTAAAAAGATTGCTACATTACACTCTCTACTCACTAAATATTTCATTTGATAAAAAAATAAATAAATTATTTAATTTAAAAAAAATAAAAAAAATAAAATATTAAACGTTTCTTACCTCACCCAGCCACCTCTCTCATCGTACCACCCACAAAAAGACCTACTTTCTTTTTTTTTTTTTTTTTATAAAAAAGTTAAAACTTCTTTTATAATGCTTTTGTTAAAAAAAATCTTACTAGCTTCATCCCCCCTCTTTCCTACATCCTCCCCCATTATCGAAGTGGTATTTTTCACACACCATTTAGATATATTTTCAAGTGATAGTTTAAATATAAAACTCACACTCTAAATTTAGTTATGAAGTTTTTAAAAAAGGATAGTCAAATATCTTTTTAGATGCATGATTCTAATTTAGATTTTATTTGAATTGGCTTAAATGTTGATCAAATCTATTTTTTTAAAGTCTCCTGAGTCTTTTTAAAGTTAAAAATCATTTAATGTTATTTGACTTAAAAACTCTTATCCAAACAAGGTCTTAATTAATCTCATTCCTTTTTTGAGTTAAGTTTGTGTTGAAGTATATGGAAAAACTATGAGTAAATCAATAATGAGCCAGAAAATCCATGATGTGGATTATTCAGTGACGAACACAGCAGCAACTGTAGGTGCCCGTTTCAACCGAGATATCGGAGCTCAATATGGTCAGCAAACACTGACAGTTGTCACTTCCTACATATGAAATACCTTCCAACAACAGAATTGTCCAGCTGGTCGTAAAAATGTACCAAAAGTAAGCTTGTTCATCGATAACATGAGTGGCGTAGCTTTCGCTATCAACAATGAGATTCATGTTAGTGCAAGGTACATAGAAATAAGCCCATGTCTTAAATATACATATAAAAAATTAATTCATCGATATATACATGCACCTTTACAAAAATATAAATCTTACTTTATATTATATATAAATACTCCTAATTAGTTATGGCTTAGCAGAAAAGATGTGCACAAAGCTGGTTGTATGATGTCCATGTATGTTTATTAAGTTTGTAGGTAGAGGTGCACCCCGCTCTGGTAAGTGGTGGTGTACGTACACCTGTTAACTTCACGTAAATAATTAAGTATCTTGAATAATTGACAAAAACTAGAATATAATTGATCGTACATCCAAGGAAAGCATATGAGAGATATTGCCATAAGCTAGAGGAACCATCCATGTGACCAGGATTTGAATTTTGCTGAAGCCTTTTTTCACTGTTTTGTTTTTAAGTATCAATAGTTGAAAACGTAATATTCCTGGATTCACCTCTTTTTGTAGATCAATCAAGTTCGATTCCCATATCCTCTTTTTTGCTACATGATATGACTTATCTATTTTTTTTAAATCATGACCACCTATGCTCTAATTTCGTTAGGAAAAAAGTTCATTTTAATTCAAAAGTACAATTATACAATAACTTCTTTTTTTGGCATATAAGTTTCTTTATTATTTTTTGTTATTGCATCCAATCATCTATAAAAATACTAATTGTTGTACTATTCAAAATTTGGACATAACATTTGTGTTTTCAGGTATATCCTAGGTTACTCTAGGGATGTAAAGAGAGAGACCACAAGTGTGTAATACCACGAAAGTGCTCACATTTGGCAGTGAAATGGGAATGGTAAGGCTCCTGGAGGATTAATTGAAGGGATTGCTAATTATGTGAAACTGAAAGCTGGCCTTGGACCAAGCCATTGGGTGAAACCAGGTCAGGTTGATCGTTTGAACCAAGCTACGATGTTACTGCTCAATTTCATAGTTATTGCAACAGTTTAAGAAATGAATTTGTGGCACAGCTTAATTAAAAAATGAGAAATGATTATACTAATCAGTTCTTTGTTTACTTACTAGGAAAGACAGTTGATCAACTTTGGAGTGATTACAAAGCTAAATATAGCAATTAACTTTACCTATTTACCAATATTAGAAGGATAGGCATGTGTGTCATGGTTTTGTTGAAGACATTATAGTAACAATAATAATATAATAAAAATAATCTTGCGAGGGCTAATTTCACAAGTTATTTCATTCGTGCAACTAATTGGTCAGCAATTGCAGTGCAAGCATCCAAGTATATTTGTTGAAATTCTTATGATTCAGAGTTGGGTATAAAATATTCTTATAATATGCGAAATTCATGAACAAAAATGTCAATATTTAATACTTTAGTTTAAAAGTATTCTTAGAGTCAATATTTTGATCCAAAAATATTTTTATTGTTACTCAATCAATCAAAAATATCCCTTTTCAGATATACATATTCCTTTTTATTTTTAACACAATTAATTTCTAATGACAGCTCTTTTTACTAGCAAACACTTGTCCGAGTTTAATTCGAAAAATATTAAGAAATAAAATATTTCCTATTTATTTATTAATTAAAGTGATTATAAAAAATAAAAGAAACAAGAATGATCTTTTTTAAAATAATATTTTTATTAGGAATAAATTATGATTAATTATTAGAAATAAATTATTATTACTTTGACTCATTAATTGGGCATATTTGGACCAAGTTATTAGCAACAAGTAGCTTTTGACCAAACTATTGATTACAGGAGCATTTTTAGATCAAACTATTAATGGAAGACATTTTGTATTCCATGTCATATTGTTCAAGGACAATTTTTACTCTTTTTAGTTTATGATTTGTTAGTGAATTTAAATTGGTTTATGTTGAAATTATTTATTTGTGTTACGCTGAAAGTTTTAATTTAATATAGAAGCAGTAAGCTCTCTTTAAATTCTTCAATTATATGTTATTTCAGTTTATTTTATGATTATTATTTTTTCAATTTGTATGTAACGACCTGTTTAGTCGTTTTGAGCAGCAGATTTTATTTCTGGAAAAACTGGGTGAGACAACGGATACCACGACGGGCCGTCAGGGGCACGACGGACCGTCGAGGGTGTCTTGTTCCAGAACACTTAGAGTTCTGAAAATTGAGCATTAAAATCGACTCTCTGTAATCTGTGACGGACCTGCAGGACGAGCCGTCACAGCCACGAAGAGTCGTCGTAAGCTCCCGTTGCAAAACACTTCAACTCTTGAGAATTTGGTACGGGAAACGAGTCTCTGACCGTCATGACGGAGGTGCAGGACGGACCGTCACAGTCTACTTAGTGAAAAATGGAGTTCTAAGATGCTGCGACGACCTGCGTGACGGACCGTCGCAGGCACGACGGGCCGTCACAGGTTGCGCAAATCCCAGGCAGAATCGGATTTCTTTACACGTTTTAAGGGACGTTTTGGACTATTCTTTCCTTAATTAAAAAGTTAGAGGGTTAATATTAATAAGTCTAATTACTTGGAGGTTAAAAGAGGTAACCTTAAGTTAATTAGGGGGTCATTATTACCATCTTTCATTCTTAATTATATTAATTAGGGTAAAAGAAAGAGGGTTTGAATAAGAAAAAGAGAAAGAACAAGAAAAGGGAAGAGGAACAAACTGAGAGAGAGGATAAACGAGAAGAAGAAAACAAAGCTTGGGAAATTGCTTGTTGATTCCAAATCTTCGGTGGAGGTAGGTTATGGTTTATTTTACGATATTCGTAGTGAACTCTTAATAGTGAATGATATGTATTGTTAGTATTGTAAACCTGTCTATATGCTTAATTGTATGCTTGCATGAATATGATTATGTGATTTTGATAAAACAAGCATGATGAAAACTATTGAATCCCAAATCTTGAAAGAAACTTTAATCTACTTATTAATGATGATGCCTTGGTATAAAAGAAGGCTTGATGAATTTAAGTAATGGGATTGATGGTGCCTTGGTATAGAGAAGGCTTGATGAACGGATAGAATGAGATTAGTGGATCGGAGTGTCACGTTCCGACACATAGTATTAGTGGGACGGGTGTCACAAACCGACACGTAGAATTAGGGGATCGGAGTGTCACGTACCGACACATATAGGGGATCGGAGTGTCACGTTCCGACACATATAGGGGATCGGAGTGTCACGTACCGACACATATAGGGGATCGGGTGTCACGAACCGACACGTAGAATTAGGGGATCGGAGTGTCACGTACCGACACATAGTGGTAGGGGATCGGAGTGTCACGTACCGACACAAGAGGAAGAAAGATAATGAATCTTGAAAGATGATAAATATACTCAATCTAATAAACTTAATTCCCAAATGAGTATGGTATTGAGGCTTGAGCCCTCATGGATGAACTTGAAGGTACTTGTTGATGCTACATGTTGAGTTTATAGTGATTTATAATATTAACTGATATATACTGTTTTCTATTTTGAGTTGGCCGATGATATCTACTCAGTACTTGTGTTGTACTGACCCCCTACTTTATGTTTTCTTCTTTGTTATTTGTGGAATGCAGCAAAACGTTCCGTCAACTTCAAACTCAACAGTAGATCTAGCCAGTCTTCACTACCTTCGGAAATTCAGGGTGAGCTAATGCGTCTAGCTTGGACTGGATCTTCTTCTTCAAGTCTTGATGCCTTGAACTTCCGGCATGGACTAGCTTTTATTTGTTTTAGCTTCTTAGAAGTTTTAGTTTAGTAATTTGAGGATAGATGTTCTTGTGATGATGACTTCCAGATTTTGGGGATAATAATAATAGTTTTGAATTGTTTTATTAATGAGTTTAAGTCTTTCGCATTATTTTCTGTTGATATTATATTGAAATGATAAGGGTTAGATTGGTTGATTCGCTCACATAGGAGGGTAAATGTGGGTGCCAGTCGCGGCTCGGTTTTGGGTCGTGACATTGTAAGTAAAACTCGGTTTTTTTAAAACAAAAATAAATACCACTAGGACAAAATAAGATTGTAAAATTTCTTTAAGTAGGCAAAATTTTGAATTGATTAAGTAGTATCATTGGTTAAAGTTTGACTTAAAGAATGCATTCTATGTTAAAAAGGGAAAGTTCAAAGATGGTACTCATCTATAACAAGGGACTAGCACATCATATTTATCCCACAAATTCTTACTCTAGAGAAATAAGCAATGGCTGCTTTAGTTATTTTTATTGAGCAACAATGACACAAATTAGATTAATAATTAATGAGTTGAAATTCATCTTTTGACTTGTTCTTAATTTTTTTCTTTCCTTTTTTTTTAAAATATTTTGACCCCTGTTATATAAAATTATAATTATTTAAAGTAGGGGGGAAACAAAATGGGAACAACCACCGCGATAGTTGATATTGGAGTAAAAATATATCAATCAATCCATGCTCATAATTAAATCAAAGTATAGCATCTCTAGTTCTATCAAGTCTATAGGGGTCTGCCGACCAACAATTTCTACTATACAACCTCGGTAAACCCTCTTGGCCATAATTGAGTCCTCAACTACATTAGATACAACAAAAGGTCATTGCAATGATTGTGGTACTATAGAAACCTCTCCAACAATAAATAAAGTAATATACGACAATATAGAGTCCAAATCAAACAAGGAATAAATAGAGCGAGAAAAAAGGTCAATGTAACTGTCGATACATAAATGTGATTCTTCCCACTTCCAGAACTAAATGTTCCCCAAACGTAGTAAAACATATGACCCTATTACTGATCTGACCCTCTGTCCTGAAC
Source organism: Solanum corneliomulleri (assembly GCA_027704805.1). Lineage (NCBI taxonomy): Eukaryota > Viridiplantae > Streptophyta > Magnoliopsida > Solanales > Solanaceae > Solanum > Solanum corneliomulleri. The sequence continues at coordinate 40,892,912 of JAKWIY010003054.1, forward strand.
CCTTTTGGCCTTTGAATAGACTATATATTTTTATATAAACCTCTTGGTCATAAGAATAGCATGTTGTGGAGTCCTAACGACATGCTTAATGCACTCTAAGAAATGTTAATACTAGTACATGTTTTGCTTATTTTTAAACTATTATTTATCATCCAATATAAAATTAAACAAACAAAAATATATAATTATAATCAACAAAAGAAATGTACATTTAAAATAGATATTTTTGGATGACCAAAGACTTTACATTTCAATTATAGAGAAAAATAATTAGTTTTATAGAATAACATAAAAGGAAGAGAAGTTACAATATATTTGGTAATATTATGAATTTTAAGTAAATAAAAGTCAGAAGCGTAATTCATATAGACAATCCATATTTTATCCATATTATCCTATATATTTATGGATTGAATATGGGTATGAACCCATATTTTACTCATGAAAAAATTCACTCACCTAACCCATTAAATATGATTTGGTTGAGCGGGTTATCAAAATATGGGCTCATTTTGCCTTCACTAAGTGCAACTTTAATGCAATTTCAATAACATTTGTATTCCAAAGAGCTCGATCCTTATGACTCAGCTCTATAGCACGATATAAGCGAAAGAAAGGTTAAATTTTCTGAATAATGTATATAGCTTCATGCGTATAAAATGTGGTCCACAACACATTTATAAACTATAAACAAGATTGTACTTGACATAGCTTACTGACTACCTGGAATATGACATTGCTTTGATACCAAGTTCGTCACGCGCCCCAAACTCAAGAAGTGCAATTGGCACCTAATGTCAAAAATTAGGCTAGGGATACAAATGACAGAGTATTAGATGAGTTTGACATAAGTAGAGACCCAAGTCCAACACTAGTACAAGTAAACCTATCAACTATAGTGATTAGAGAGATCTTTGTGTGATTGAAAGATAGAAAGAATATCAAAAGGACTAGTCATATGATTTATGGCACCTAAATTAGTCACTCATTTATTTGAAAAGGTGATAAGACATGTTTCATCTGTATTAGCAAATGCAGTAGCTAAAGTAAATTTCTTCAATGATTCTAGATATTGAGATAATTTTGCAAATCAGGTTTTCGAATCATAATCATTTTATCAAAAGATGAACGATAAGTAGTAGCAAAACTCATTCTCTTATTGGTAATTCTATTAGTGAAGTAGTAGCAACATTTATCCCCAAAAAATATTTCTTTGAAAGAGATCAATTCAGAATTCAGAATTTCTTAGTAGAGAGAAAACAACCCCTGGATGTAATAAAGGTCAAATGCAAATCTTTGACCAATGGAACAAAACTTTGTACTTCCCCAATTTTTGGTTGAAACTTCAAGAAGACGCAAACTGCATAGTAAAAATGGACTCAGAAAAATAAATACTATCGAAAGCACCATATAACAATTTACTAGACTTCTCCAAAAGTTGATGGAAGAGAACGAGACAATAACTAAATCCTCTTAGCCGGAAATAGGTGTCTTTCTCAAATGTTGTTTTGTTGGGTTATGAAGGGGTGATTAGGGCGTCATGTGGAAGGTTATAATTTGAAAATCATATGGTTGATAAATTAGATAACAAAAACTAATACTAAAATTCAAAATACGATTATATCAAAACTAATATAAAAAATATTAAAACTGTAGAGAAAATAAATATCCTCATATCAAAAGTCTCTAAACGATTATATTGTGGATGTTATTGTTGTCTTGTGTGAGAATAGGGGCCTTCAGTTTGTAGAGTTCCAAACTTTTATCCAAGGAAAGAATAAGTCAAATATGGAAGAATATTTATACTTTCCTTTCGGAAAAAATAAAAACATTTTTGGTAATATTTTTTCTTTTATTTTAGAAAAAAATAAACTTCAAATAAGGTAATAAATCAGGGAAAAACCCAACAAATCTCCCCTTTTGGTGGATTTTTGTTGACAAAATTTGACCCACCTTCTTCTATGCTTGATAAATTTTGTTCATCACAAAATCTTCATTATTGTTGTTTGTTATGATTAAAAATAAGGTTTAAAATATATAGGTTAAAAATGATTTTAAAATATTTTTTTTATTAATAAAAAATGCAGCAACATGAATGTTGAAAATATGGTTGAAACTTCTTCTCCACATTTAGCTTGACAAAACCTTCATTTTCATCAAATTTTTTATAAATTGAGTTGAAACTGCTTAAACCTTTCTGCAATTGTTGAACCATTGGATCATTGAAGCATATAATCGTTGGACCATGTGTTCTGATACCACTTGTTGGGTTATGAAGGTTTGATTAGGACGTCATGCGGAAGATTATAATTTGCAAATCATATGATTGAAAATTAGATGAGAAAAACTAATACTAATAATTAAAAATTATTATATCAAAACTAATATAACGAAAAATATTTAAATTGTAGAGAGAATAAATCTCCCCATAAACAAAAGTGTTTAAACGAGTATATTGTGGATGTTATTGTAGTCTTGTGTGAGAAAAAGGGTCTTCAATTTATACAGTTCCAACTTTTCTTCCTAAGGAAAAAATAACTCTAATATGGTAGAATATTATATTTTGCTTTCAGAAAAAGTAAAAACATTTAAAAAATAAATTTCAAATAAGGTAAGAAAATCAGTGCAAAACCCTAACAGTTCTGTTGAACAGACCCCACTAGATCATGATTGGAAATTATAATAGATGTCAAAAAAACAAGATCGACAGAAAGCAAAGTCGATCATGACAGATTTACTATTTAAGGACGTAAAGGGGCACGTTAGGGCGAGTTAGGGCGGGGGAAGCCTTGACCTATTAACATTTTTATCTGCCCAACTGTCACGACCCAAAACGAGCCGCGAGTGGCACCCACACTTATCCTACTATGTGAGCGAACCAACCAATCTAAACCCCAACATTTCAACCATAATAACAGAATATAATGCGGAAGACTTTAAAATCATTAATGAAAATCAATTAAATAACTTCTAAAAACTCAATACTTATTATTCTCAAAATCTGGAAGTCATCACCACAAGAACATCTATCCTCAAATTACTAAATCTAAGAGTATCTAAGAAGCTAAAATAAGTAAAAAGCTAGTCCATGCCAGAACTTCAAGGCATCAAGACATGAAGAAGAAGATCCAGTCTAAGCTAGAAGCAATAGCTCACCCTGAAATCTAGTGTGATGAAGACTGACTAGAATTGCAGACGAGTTGAAGACGATGGTACGTTTGCTGCACTCCACAAATAATCAATGAAAAACAAATACAAGTAGGGGTTAGTACAAGGCACAAGTACTGAGTAGGTATCATTGGCCAACTCAGAATAGAAAGCAATATGTATCAAGTAATAATATAAAATCAACTACATACTCAACATGTGATAACAACAAATGCCATAACCATTTGCCACAACACCAAGCACATCTATGAGGATGCAAGCCTCCACGTCATACTCATTTGGGAATTAGTTCTTTAAATTGAGTATATTAACATAATTTCAAGATTCATTCTCTTTATTCCTCTTGTGTCGGTACGTGACACTCCGCTCCACTACTACTATCCTGGTGTCGGAACGTGACACTCCGATCCCCTAATTCTACGTGTCGGTTCGTGAAACCCAATCCCCTAATTCTACGTGTCGGTTCGTGACACCCGATCCGCTAAATCTACGTGTCGGTTCGTGACACCCGATCCCCTAATTCTCATTCTTTTAGTTCATCAAGCCCTCTCTTATACCAAGGCATCATCATTAACAAGGTTTAAGATTCACAGCCTTATCTTCATTACTATAATCCATCACCCTTTGCATATTCACAACATACAACAACACAATTAAGCATATAGAAGACTTTACAATACCACCCAATACATATCAATCGCTATTTAGAGTTTACTACGAATAGCATAAACCATAACCTACCTCCACCGAAGAATTGCAATCAAACAAGCTATCTTCCAACACCTTTGCTTTCCTCTGCGTTCCTCTCTCTCTCGATCGTTCGTTTCTCCCTTTCTCTCTCTGTTCTTTCTATTTTTCTTATTCAAAACCCTTTTTCTTTTACCCTAATTGTCATTTAATTAAGTATAAAAGATGATAAAAATAACCACTTTTTATATCAAGGTTATCCCCTTTAACCCCCAAGTAATTGAATTATTAACATTAATCCACTAACTTTATAATTATAAGCATGAATAGTCCAAAACGCCCCTTAAAAACTTTTAACAGAAATCCGACCCAGTCAGGGTTCCTATGACGGTCCGTCATGACTGTGACGGTCCGTCCTGCAGGTCCGTCAAAAAGTTCAGAGAGTCGATCTCAGTACCCAAATTTCAGAATTCTAAGTGTTTTGGAACGAGACACCCTCGACGGTCCGTCGTGCCCATGACAGTCCGTCGTGGGATCCGTCGACCAAGATAGTTTTTACCAGAATAAACTCTACTGCTCAAAACGACTAAACAGGTCGTTACAATAGATACCAATTTACCCATCGTTCGTCCTCGAACGATCACAAGAAGAAAAACAAGGGCGAAAAGGAGTACTGAATCTGTAAACAGGTGTGGGTATCTTTCTTGCATATCAACCTCCTTCTCCCAAGTGGACTCTTCAACTGGTCGATTCTTCCATTGAAATTTGATGGATGCAATCTCCCTTGATCTCAACTTGCGGATTTCTCTATCTAAATGGCAACAGGCTCCTCCTCATAAGACAAATTCTCATTAAGAAGAACTGAATCCCAAAGAATAATGTAGTTCCCATCTTGTAACGACCTGTTTAGTCGTTTTAAGCAGCAGATTGTAATTCTGGGAAAACTGGCTGGGATGACGGGTGTCACGACGGACCGTCGTGGTCACGACGGCTCGTCGAGGAGTTTTCGTTCCATGACACTTAGAATTCTTCAATTTGGATATTAAAAATCGACTCTCTATAAATTGTGACGGACCTGCAGGACGTGTCGTCACATCCACGACGAACCGTCGTGAGTTTCCTTTGCAAAACACTTCAACTTTTGAGAATTTGGTGCAAGAAACGAGTTTCTGACCGTCATGACGGAGGTGCAGGACGGACCGTCACAGGGGTGACGGGCCGTCACAGCCCACCTGGAATTTGGGGAGGTTGCGACGGCCACCGTGACGGACCGTCGCCGGCACGACGGCCCGTCACAGGTTGCGCAAATCCCAGGCAGTTTAGGATTTCCCCACACGTTTTAAGGGTCGTTTTGGACTATTCTTTCCTTAATTATAAAGATTGAGGGTTATATTAATAAGTCTAAATACTTGGGGTTAAAAGAGGTAACCCTAAGTTAATTAGTGGGTTTTTTATTGTCCTCTTTTACACTTACTTATATTTTAATTAGGGTAAAGGAAAGAGGTTTGAATAAAACAAAAGAGAAAGAACAAGAGAGAAAAGAGAGACACGAATTGAGAGAGTATTGATCGATCGAAGAGGGAAGAGGAATAACAAAGCTTGGGAGATTTCTTGTTGATTCCAATTCTTCGGTGGAGGTAGGTTATGGTTATGTTACGATATTCGTAGTGAACTCTTAATAGTGAATGTTATGTGTTGATAGTATTGTAAACCCTGCTATGTGCTTAAATTGTATGCTTGCATGAATGATGATTATGAAATTGTGATGAATTAACAAAGCATGATGAGGCTATTGAATCCCAAATCTTGAAATAACCCTAATTCGCTTGATATATTATATAATAAGATTGATGATGCCTTAGTATGAAAGAAGGCTTGATAAATTATTTAATGAGAATGATGATGCCTTAGTGTAAAGGAAGGCTTGATGAATTAGGGGATCGGGTGCCACGTTCCGGTACCAGGATAGAATGAATATGAGGATCGGAGTGTCACGTTCTGACACCAGGATAGAATATGGATCGGGTGCCACGTTCCGGTACCAGGATAGAATGAATATGAGGATTGGAGTGTCACGTTCCGACACCAGGATAGAATATGAGGATCGGAGTGTCACGTTCCGACACCAGGATAGTATATGGATCGGGTGCCACGTTCCGGTACCAGGATAGTATATGAGGATCGGAGTGCCACGTTCCGGCACCAGGATAGAAATAGAGGAGCGGAGTGTCACGTACCGACACAAGAGGAAGAAAGATAATGAATCTTGAAAGATAATGAATATACTCAAACTAATGAACTAAATTCCCAAATGAGTGTGGTATTGAGGCTTGAGTCCTCATGTGTGAACTCGGTTGTAGTCATTGATGAATTAAATATTGCTATTGCTACATGTTGAGTATTGTAGTTGATTTACATTGTTATTGATATATATTGTTCCCTATTTTGAGTTGGCCGATGATATCTACTCAGTACTTGTGGTTGTACTGACCCCCCCTACTTTTTGTTTTCCTCTTTGTTATTTGTGTAATGCAGCAAACGTTCCGTCAACTTCATCTCAGCAGTAAATCAAGCCAGTCTTCGTCACACCGGATCTTCAGGGTGAGCTAATGCTTCTAGCTTGGACTGGGTCTTCTTCTTCAAGTCTTGATGCCTTGAACTTCCGGCATGGACTAGCTAGTAGTTGTTTTAGCTTCTTAGACAGTTTAGTTTAGCAATTTGAGATAGATGTTCTTGTGATGATGACTTCCAGATTTTGGGGATATTAATAATAGTTTGAATTGTTTTATTAATGAGTTTAAGTCTTCCGCATTATTTTCTGTTGATATTATATTGAAATGTTAAGGTTTAGATGGGTTGGTTCGCTCACATAGGAGGGTAAATGTGGGTGCCAGTCGCGTCCCCGATTTGGGTCGTGACAGACTTGGTATCAGAGCATTAGGTTCATTGGTCTCATCACACAAGAACAGGTCTAGTGGAGTCTTAAGGAACGGTAGGGGGACGCCTTTACTTTTCTTTGAGAGGCTATAAGACTTTAGGAAAATTCCATTCTTTCATTCTTCTTTCGTGCTACTACTTGAGTCCAATTGGTATCTAGGTGATACAAATTGGTATCTGACCATCTTCATTCTATTTCGCAGATGGTTAGAACTAGAGCAACGACCGCACCAGCAGCGACAACGGAAAGACAAGAAACGACTGAGCCAGCCACTGGGGCTGTGGCTCGAGGAAGAGCAGCGGCAAGAGGCCGTGGTAGAGGTCGTGGGAGGACGTCCTCTAGAGGCAGAGGACGAGCACCTAGTCCATCTGATGCTAGGGCGGTGACTCCTCCACCGACTGAGGAGGTAGTAAGAGAGGGTGAGGAAGGGGAAACTGAACAAGAGCAGAATGAGGAATTGCCACCCCAACCTACCCCAGAGATGATCAATCAGGTTCTCGCTTATCTTAGCGGGTTATCTGATCACGGTCAGGCACCTCCAGTGGTTTCTGCACCAACACCTCCGGTTTCAGAGGTACGACATGCGGCTACTATGGCTCCCCGCATGGATGCATCATTGGGAATAGGCACATTTCCACGTCTGACTACTGGGCCTATTATGACAAATGATCAGCATGAACTTTTCAGTAAGTTCTTGAAATTGAAACCTCCAGTCTTTAAGGGCGCAGAATCAGAGGATGCCTACGATTTTCTAGTTGATTGTCATGAGCTACTACACAAGATGGGTATAGTAGAACGGTTTGGCGTTGAGTTCGTGAGCTATCAGTTTCAAGGGAACACCAAAATGTGGTGGCGGTCACATGTTGAGTGTCAACCAACAGAGGCACCACCTATGACTTGGGAATCATTCTCCAACTTGTTTATGGAGAAGTATATCCCAAGGACTTTGAGAGATAGAAAAAGGGATGAGTTCTTGAGTCTCGAGCAAGGAAGGATGACAGTTAACGCATATGAGGCTAAATTTCGCGCACTGTCCAGATATGCCACCCAACTTTGTTTCAGTCCACAAGAACGGATTCGCCGTTTTGTGAAGGGGTTGAGGTCAGAGTTTGCGGATTTCAGCCTTACAGGTAGCGGCAACGGCAACATCCTTCCAAGAGGTGGTAGACTTTGTGATAGAGGTGGAAGGAGTGAAACTAGATGACTTCACCACGACATCGACATCAAAAAGGTTTCGAAGGGGAGGTGAGTTTAATGGTTCTTACTCTAGAGGACAGAGCTCCGGAGGTCACTCAGTTCGACCAATCCAGTCTTCACTACAGACTGTAGTTGGGGGTCCACCTCAGAACGGTCAACACTTCTCTGAGAGGGCGATGCGTGAACCCCGAGAATATTATGGATGTGGAGAGATTGGACACATTAAGAGATATTGTCCAAACCAGAGTTACAGAGCCCCACTAGCTAGAGGTAGGGGTGGTCATGGTAGAGGCCGTTTTTCTGGAGGACGTGGTGGTCGAGGTAATGGTGGTCACCAAAACGGCAGAGGTGATGGGCAAAACGGAGCCACTACTACACAACCTGGTAGGGGCAACGGACAGACGAATGATAGGGCCCATTGTTACGCTTTCCCTGGGAGATCTGAAGCGGAGGCGTCTGATGCTGTTATCACAGGTAATCTTTTGGTTTGTGATTTCATGGCATCTGTATTATTTGACCCTGGCTCCACGTTTTCATATGTATCTTCATCATTTGCTAATGGTCTAAAATTGTGTTGTGAATTACTTGACATGCCTATTCGTGTTTCTACTCCGGTGGGTGAGTCTGTGGTAGTTGAAAAGGTATATAGGTCTTGCTTGGTGAACTTTGTGGGGAGCAACACTTATGTAGATTTGGTTATCTTAGAAATGGTTGACTTTGATGTAATTCTGGGTATGACTTGGCTTTCTCCGAATTTTGCGATCTTGGATTGTAATGCCAAAACGGTGACGTTAGCCAAGCCTGGGACAGATCCGTTAGTGTGGGAGGGCGACTACACTTCCAGTCCGGTGCGTATTATCTCCTTTATTCGTGCTAAGAAAATGGTTAGTAAAGGGTGTTTAGCTTTCTTGGCACATCTCAAGGATGACACTACTCAAGTACCTTCGATCGAGTCAGTTTCGGTAGTCCGTGAGTTTTTGGATGTGTTCCCTGCAGATCTTCCTGGTATGCCACCAGATAGGGATATAGACTTCTGCATTGACTTGGAACCGGGTACTCGCCCCATTTCTATACCCCTTTATAGAATGTCTCCCGCGGAGTTAAGAGAGTTAAAGGCACAACTTCAAGAGTTGTTGAGCAAAGGCTTCATTAGACCAAGTGCATCTCCTTGGGGTGCTCCAGTTTTGTTTGTGAAGAAGAAGGATGGGAGTTTTCGAATGTGCATAGATTACCGGCAGTTGAACAAGGTAACTATTAAGAACAAATATCCTCTTCCTCGCATTGACGACTTATTCGATCAACTACAAGGTGCTTGTGTCTTCTCGAAGATCGACTTGAGATCCGGTTATCATCAATTGAAAATACGGGCAACGGATGTGCCAAAGACCGCTTTTCGGACTAGGTACGGGCATTATGAATTTCTAGTGATGTCCTTTGGTCTTACAAATGCCCCCGCTGCTTTCATGAGCTTGATGAATGGGATATTTAAGCCGTATTTGGATCTCTTTGTGATCGTATTCATAGATGATATACTGGTATATTCTAAAAGTAGGGAGGAACATGAGGAGCATTTGAGGATTGTGTTGGAAATGTTGAGGGAGAAAAAGCTTTATGCCAAGTTCTCTAAGTGTGAGTTTTGGCTAGATGCCGTGTCCTTCTTGGGGCATGTAGTTTCTAAGGAAGGGGTAATGGTAGATCCTTCTAAGATTGAAACAGTGAAGAATTGGGTAAGACCCACTAATGTGTCAGAAATAAGAAGTTTTGTTGGGTAAGCTAGCTACTAACGCCGATTTGTCAAGGGATTCTCTTCTATTGCTTCCCAATTGATGAACTTGACTAAGCAGAATGTTCCATTTGTATGGTCGGAGGAGTGTGAGGAAAGCTTTCAGAAACTCAAGACCTTGTTGACTACCGCGCCTATCCTTACCTTGCCAGTGGAAGGTAAGAATTTCATTGTCTATTGTGATGCATCCTATTCGGGTTTGGGTGCAGTGCTAATGCAAGAGAAGAACGTGATTGCTTATGCTTCAAGACAATTAAAAGTGCATGAACGTAACTACCCAACTCATGACTTGGAATTGGCCGCGGTAGTATTTGCATTGAAGCAATGGAGGCACTATTTATATGGGGTTAAGTGTGAAGTCTACACGGATCATCGTAGCCTACAGTATGTCTTTACTCAGAAAGATTTGAATTTGAGACAAAGGAGACGGATGGAACTACTGAAGGACTACGATATCACTATCCTGTATCATCCGGGGAAGGCGAACGTTGTGGCAGATGCCTTGAGTAGGAAGGCCGGAAGCATGGGAAGTCTAGCTCACTTGCAAGCTTCTAGACGCCCATTGGCTAGAGAAGTGCAGATTTTGGCTAATGACCTCATGAGGTTAGAGGTAAATGAGAAGGGAGGATTGTTAGCTTGTGTGGAGGCAAAATCTTCGTTCCTTGACCAGATCAAGGGAAAACAGTTTGATGATGAGAAACTAAGGCGAATTCGAGATAAAGTGTTGCAAGGAGAGGCTAAGGAAGCAATAATTGATGAGGAAGGTGTTTTGAGGATTAAGGGAAGGGTATGTGTACCCCGCATCGATGATTTGATCGCCACTATTCTGACAGAGGCTCATAGTTCCGGATATTCGATACATCCTGGTGCAACCAAGATGTACCGCGACCTAAAGCAACACTTCTGGTGGGGTAGAATGAAGCGAGATATTGTTGAGTTTGTTGCCAAATGTCCAAATTGTCAACAAGTGAAGTATGAACACCAGAGGCCCAGAGGAACACTTCAGAGAATGCCCATTCCTGAATGGAAGTGGGAGAGAATCGCGATGGATTTCGTGGTTGGTCTTCCAAAGACAATGGGTAAGTATGACTCCATTTGGGTGATTGTTGATAGGTTAACTAAGTCTGCTCACTTCATTCCTGTCAAGGTGACCTACAATGCAGAGAAGTTAGCCAAGATCTACATCTCAGAGATCGTTCGGTTGCATGGAGTCCCACTCTCCATCATATCAGATAGGGGTACGCAGTTTACTTCTAAGTTTTGGAGGACATTACATGCTGAATTAGGTACTAGGTTGGACCTTAGTACTGCATTTCATCCTCAGACCGATGGTCAGTCTGAGCGAACGATTCAAGTGTTGGAGGATATGCTTCGTGCATGTGTGATAGAGTTTGGTGGCCATTGGGATAGCTTCTTACCTTTGGCAGAGTTTTCATACAATAATAGCTATCACTCCAGTATTGATATGGCTCCATTTGAAGCATTGTATGGGAGGAGGTTTAGATCTCCCATCGGTTGGTTTGATGCCTTTGAGGTTAGACCTTGGGGTACCGACCTCTTGAAGGATTCGTTAGATAAGGTGAAGCGCATTCAAGAAAAGCTTCTAGCGGCGCAAAGTAGACAAAAGGTGTATGCAGACCGAAAGGTTAGAGACTTGGAGTTCATGGAAGGTGAACAAGTCTTGTTGAAGGTTTCACCCATGAAAGGGGTGATGCGGTTTGGTAAAAGAGGTAAGTTAAGTCCAAGGTATATTGGACCATTTGAAGTGCTTAAGCGAATAGGGGAGGTGGCTTATGAATTAGCCTTACCTCCAGGGCTGTCCGGAGTACATCCGGTGTTTCATGTGTCCATGTTGAAAAGATACCATGGAGATGGAAACTACATTATCCGTTGGGATTCAGTTTTGCTTGATGAGAATTTGACTTATGAGGAGGAACCGGTTGCTATACTAGATAGAGAGGTTCGCAAGTTGAGGTCGAGAGAAATTGCATCCATCAAGGTCCAATGGAAGAATCAACCGGTTGAAGAAGCTACTTGGGAGAAGGAGGCAGATATGCAAGAAAAATACCCACATCTGTTTACAGATTCAGGTACTCCTTTTCACCATTGTTTTTCTTCTTTTGATCGTTCGGGGACGAACGATGGGTAAATTGGTATCTATTGTAACGACTTGTTTAGTCGTTTTAAGCAGCAGATTGTAATTCTGGGAAAACTGGCTGGGACGACGAGTGTCACGACGGACCGTCGTGGTCACGACGGCCCGTCGAGGAGTTTTCGTTCCATGACACTTAGAATTCTTCAATTTGGATATTAAAAATCGACTCTCTGTAAATTGTGACGGACCTGCAGGACGTGCCGTCACATCCACGACGAACCGTCGTGAGTTTCCATTGCAAAACACTTCAACTTTTGAGAATTTGGTGCAAGAAACGAGTTTCTGACCGTCATGACGGAGGTGCAGGACGGACTGTCACAGGGGTGACGGGCCGTCACAGCCCACCTGGAATTTGGGGAGGTTGCGACGGCCACCGTGACGGACCATCGCCGGCACGACGGCCCGTCACAGGTTGCGCAAATCCCAGGCAGTTTAGGATTTCCCCACACGTTTTAAGGGTCGTTTTGGACTATTCTTTCCTTAATTATAAAGATTGAGGGTTAATATTAATAAGTCTAAATACTTGGGGGTTAAAAGAGGTAACCCTAAGTTAATTAGTGGGTTTTTATTGTCCTCTTTTACACTTACTTATATTTTAATTAGGGTAAAGGAAAGAGGGTTTGAATAAAACAAAAGAGAAAGAACAAGAGAGAAAAGAGAGACACGAATTGAGAGAGTATTGATCGATCGAAGAGGGAAGAGGAATAACAAAGCTTGGGAGATTTCTTGTTGATTCCAATTCTTCGGTGGAGGTAGGTTATGGTTATGTTACGATATTCGTAGTGAACTCTTAATAGTGAATGTTATGTGTTGATAGTATTGTAAACCCTGCTATGTTCTTAAATTGTATGCTTGCATGAATGATGATTATGAAATTGTGATGAATTAACAAAGCATGATGAGGCTATTGAATCCCAAATCTTGAAATAACCCTAATTCGCTTGATATATTATATAATAAGATTGATGATGCCTTAGTATGAAAGAAGGCTTGATAAATTATATAATGAGAATGATGATGCCTTAGTGTAAAGGAAGGCTTGATGAATTAGGGGATCGGGTGCCACGTTCCGGTACCAGGATAGAATGAATATGAGGATCGGAGTGTCACGTTCCGACACCAGGATAGAATATGGATCGGGTGCCACGTTCCGGTACCAGGATAGAATGAATATGAGGATCGGAGTGTCATGTTCCGACACTAGGATAGAATATGAGGATCGGAGTGTCACGTTCCGACACCAGGATAGTATATGGATCGGGTGCCACGTTCCGGTACCAGGATAGTATATGAGGATCGGAGTGCCACGTTCCGGCACCAGGATAGAAATAGAGGAGCGGAGTGTCACGTACCGACACAAGAGGAAGAAAGATAATGAATCTTGAAAGATAATGAATATACTCAAACTAATGAACTAAATTCCCAAATGAGTGTGGTATTGAGGCTTGAGTCCTCATGTGTGAACTCGGTTGTAGTCATTGATGAATTAAATATTGCTATTGCTACATGTTGAGTATTGTAGTTGATTTACATTGTTATTGATATATATTGTTCCCTATTTTGAGTTGGCCGATGATATCTACTCAGTACTTGTGGTTGTACTGACCCCCCCTACTTTTATGTTTTCCTCTTTGTTATTTGTGTAATGCAGCAAACGTTCCGTCAACTTCATCTCAGCAGTAAATCAAGCCAGTCTTCGTCACACCGGATCTTCAGGGTGAGCTAATGCTTCTAGCTTGGACTGGGTCTTCTTCTTCAAGTCTTGATGCCTTGAACTTCCGGCATGGACAAGCTAGTAGTTGTTTTAGCTTCTTAGACAGTTTAGTTTAGCAATTTGAGATAGATGTTCTTGTGATGATGACTTCCAGATTTTGGGGATATTAATAATAGTTTGAATTGTTTTATTAATGAGTTTAAGTCTTCCGCATTATTTTCTGTTGATATTATATTGAAATGTTAAGGTTAAGATGGGTTGGTTCGCTCACATAGGAGGGTAAATGTGGGTGCCAGTCGCGTCCCCGATTTGGGTCGTGACACATCTCCATGGTATTTCTTCAGCATAGACACATGAAATACCAGGTGCACTCCTGAGAAACCTGGAGGCAAGGCTAATTCATAAGCCACCTCCCCTAATCGCTTAAGTACTTCAAATGGTCCAATATACCTTGGGCTTAGCTTACCTCTTTTACCAAACCGCATCACCCCTTTCATGGGTGAAACCTTCAGCAAGACTTGTTCACCCTCCATGAACACCAAGTCTCTAACCTTTCGATCTGCATATTCCTTTTGCCTACTTTGAGCCGCTAAAAGCTTTTCTTGAATAGATTTCACTTTCTCTAATGAATCCCTCAAAAGATCAGTACCCCAAGGTCTAACCTCAAATGCATCAAACCAACCAATGGGGGACCTACATCTCCTCCCATACAGTGCCTCAAATGGAGCCATATCAATACTTGAGTGATAGCTATTATTGTATGAAAACTCTGCTAAGGGTAAGAAGTTATCCCAATGACCACTAAATTCTATCACACATGCACGAAGCATATCTTCCAACACCTGAATCGTTCGCTCAGACTGACCATCGGTCTGAGGGTGAAACGCAGTACTAAGGTCCAACCTAGTACCTAATTCAGCATGCAATGTTCTCCAAAACTTAGAAGTAAACTGTGTACCTCTATCTGATATGATGGAAAGTGGAACTCCATGCAATCGAACAATTTCTGAGATATAGAGTTTGGCTATCTTCTCCGCATTGTAAGTCACCTTGACCGGAATGAAGTGAGCGGACTTAGTTAATCTGTCCACAATTACCCAAATAGAATCAAACTTACCCAATGTCTTTGGAAGACCAACCACGAAGTCCATTGCAATTCTCTCCCACTTCCATTCAGGAATGGGCATTCTCAGAAGTGTTCCTACGGGCCTCTGGTGTTCATAATTTACTTGCTTACAATTTGGACATTTGGCAACAAAATCAACAATGTCATGCTTCATTATACTCCACCAAAAGTGTTGCTTTAGGTCACGGTACATCTTGGTTGCACCTGGATGTATAGAATATCCGGAACTATGAGCCTCTGTAAGAATAGTGTGGATCAAATCATCAACACGGGGCACACATACCCTTCCCTTAATTCTCAAAACACCTTCCTCATCAATTATTGCTTCTTTACCCTCTCCTCGCAACACCATATCCTGAATTCGGCTTAGTTTCTCATCATCAAACTGTTTTCCCTTGATCTTGTCAAGAAAATAAGATCTTGCCTCCACATAGGCCAAAAATCCTCCTTTCTCTAGTATTTCCAGTCTCATAAAGTCGTTAGCCAAGTTTTGGACTTCTCTAGACAATGGGCGTCTGGAAACCTGTAAGTGAGCTAGGCTTCCCATGCTCCCTGCTTTTCTACTTAAGGCGTCTGCCACAACATTAGCCTTTCCTGGGTGATACAAGATAGTAACATCATAGTCCTTCAGTAGTTCCATCCATCTCCTCTGTCTCAAATTCAAATCCTTCTGAGTAAAGACATACTGTAGGCTACGATGATCCGTATAGACTTCACACTTAACCCCATATAGATAGTGTCTCAATTGCTTTAATGCAAACACTACCGCAGCCAACTCCAAATCATGGGTCGGATAATTACGTTCGTGCACCTTTAATTGTCTCGAAGCACAAGCAATTACATTCTTCTCTTGCATTAGCACTGCACCCAAACCAGAATAGGATGCATCACAATAAACAACGAAATTCTTACCTTCCACTGGCAGGGTAAGAATTGGTGCAGTAGTCAACAAGGTCTTGAGTTTCTGAAAGCTTTCCTCACATTCATCCGACCATACAAATGGAACATTCTGCTTTGTCAAGTTTGTCAATTGGGAAGCAATAAAAGAGAATCCCTTGACAAATCGACGGTAGTAGCTGGCTAAACCAACAAAGCTCCTTACTTCTGACACATTAGTAGGTCTTACCCAATTCCTCACTGTTTCAATCTTAGAAGGATCCACCATCACTCCATCCTTAGAAACCACGTGCCCCAGGAAGGACACTGAATCTAGAAAAAATTCACACTTGGAGAATTTGGCATAAAGCCTTTTCTCCCTTAATACTTCCAACACAATTCTCAAATGCTCCTCATGTTACTTCTTACTCTTGGAGTATATCAGTATATCATCAATAAATACGATCACAAAGAGATCCAGATATGGCTTAAAAATCCCGTTCATCAAGCTCATGATAGCAGCAGGGGCAATCGTAAGACCAAAAGACATTACTACGAATTCATAATGCCCATACCTAGTTCGAAAAGCAGTCTTTGGCACATCTGTTGCCCGTATTTTCAATTGATGATAACCGGATCTCAAGTCAATCTTAGAGAAGACACAAGCACCTTGTAACTGATCGAACAAGTCATCAATGCGAGGAATAGGGTACTTGTTCTTAATAGTTACCTTATTCAACTACCGGTAGTCTATGCACATCCGAAAACTCCCATCCTTCTTCTTCACAAATAACACCGGAGCACCCCAAGGGGAAGCGCTTGGTCTAATGAAGCCTTTACCTAACAACTTTTGAAGTTGGGCCTTTGATTCCCTTAACTCTGCTGGGGCCATCCTATAAGGGGGTATGGAAATGGGGCGAGTACCCGGCTCCAGATCAATGCAAAAGTCAATATCCCTATCCGGTGGCATACCAGGAAGGTCTGCAGGGAACACATCCGGAAACTCACAGACTATCGAAACCGACTCAATTGAAGGAACTTGGGTAGTATCATCCCTGAGGTGTGCCAAGAACGCTAAACACCCTTTACTAACCATTATCTTAGCACGAAGAAAGGAGGCGATACGAACTGGACTGGAAGTGTAGTCACCCTCCCACACCAACGGATCTGTCCCAGGCTTGGCCAACGTTATAGTTTTAGCATTACAATCTAAGATTGCAAAATTTGGAGAAAGCCAAGTCATACCCAGAATTACATCGAAATCAACCATTTCTAAGATAGCCATGTCTACATGAGTATTGCTCCCCACAAAAGTTACAAGACAAGACGTATACACCTTTTCAACTATCACAGACTCACCTACCGGAGTAGAAACACGAATAGGCATGTCAAGCAATTCACAATGTAAATTAAGACCAGTAGCAAATGAGGAAGATACATATGAAAATGTGGAGCCAGGATCAAATAATACAGAAGCCATGCAATCACAAACCAAAAGATTACCTGTGATAATAACATCAGATGTCTCCGCTTCATACCTCCCAGGAAAAGCATAACAATGGGCCCTATCACCTGTCTGCCCGTTGCCCCCACCATGTTGTGCTGTAGTAGCTCCAATTTGCCCGTTACCCTGGCCGTTTTGGTGACCACCATTACCTCGGCCACCACGTCCTCCAGAATGACGGCCTCTTCCATGACCACCTCTACCTCTGACTATTGGGGGTCTGTAACTCTGTTTTGGACAATTCCTCCTAATATGTCCAGTCTCCCCACATCCATAACATTCTCTGGGGTCAAGCATAGGTCTCTGTGAAAATGATGAATTCGGGGGGTAACCTTCAAACTCAGAGAAATGTTGACTGGTCTGCGATGGACCCCCAGCTACAGCCTGCAGTGAAGACTGAATGGGTCGGGATGGGTAACCTCCTGAACTCTGCCCTCTGGAGTAGTACCCACTAAACTCACCTCCCTTATGGAACCTCTAAGATGTCGATGCTGTGGTGAAGTCGCTTGGCTTCACCCCCTCTACCTCTTTCACAAAATCAACTACTTCCTGAAAAGATTTTGCTGTAGCGGCTACCTGTAAGGCTGAAATCTGCAAATCTGACCTCAACCCTTTCACGAAACGGCGAATCCGCTCTTGTGGACTGAAGCAAAGTTGGGTGGCATACCTGGATAGCTCACGAAACTTAGCCTCATTAGCAGTAACTGACATCCTGCCTCGATCTAGGCTTAGGAACTCATCTCTCCTCCTATCCCTCAAGGTCCGGGGTATATACTTCTCCATAAATAAACTAGAGAATGATGCCCAAGTCATAGGTGGTGCTTGTGCTGGTTGACACTCAGCATACGACCGCCACCACATTTTGGCATTTCCTTGAAACTGATAGGTCACAAACTCAACGCCTAATCATTCTACTATGCCCATCTTATGTAGCAAATCATGACAATCAACCAGAAAATCATAGGCATCCTCAGATTCAGCACCCTTGAAAACTGGAGGTTTAAATTTCAAAAACTTACTGAAAAGTTCGTGCTGATCACTCGTCATTATATGCCCTGTAGTCAATCGAGGAAACGTGCCTATTTCCAATGAGGAATCCATGCGGGGGGCCTCAGCAGCGGCATGTTGTACTCTCGGAACCTGAGGCGCCGGTGCAGAAAACACTGGAGGTGTCTGGCCTTGATCCGATAACCCGCAAAGATACGCAAGAACCAGGTTAATCATCTCTGGGGTAGGTTGGGGTGGTAATTCCTCATTCTGCACTTGCTCATTTTCCCCTTCCTTACCCTCTCTTTCTACCTCATCAGTCGGTGGAGGAGTCACCGCCCTAGTACTAGATGGGCCAGGTGCTTGTCCTCTTCCTCTAGAGGACGTCCTCCCGCGACCTCTACCACGGCCTCTTGCCACTGCTCCTCTTCGAGCTACAGACCCAGTGGCTGGCTCAGATGCATCTTGTCTTGCCGGTGTTGGTGTTGGCGCAGTTGTTGCTCTAATTCTAACCATCTGCGAAATAGAGTGAAGATGGTCAGATACCAATTTGTATCACCTAGATACCAATTGGATCCAAGTAATAGCACGAAAGAAAGAAAGAATGGAATTTTCCTAAAGTCCTATAGCCTCTCAAAGAAAAGTAAAGGCGTCCCCCTACCGTTCCTTAAGACTCTACTAGACTCGTTCTTGTGTGATGAGACCAACGAACCTAATGCTCTGATACCACGTTTTTCACGACCCAAAAAGAGCCGCGAGTGGCACCCACATCCTACTATGTGAGTGAACCAACCAATCTAAACCCCAACATTTCAACCATAATAACAGAATATAATGCGGAAGACTTTAAACTCATTAATGAAAATCGATTAAATAACTTCTAAAAACTCAATACTTATTATTCCCAAAATCTGGAAGTCATCACCACAAGAACATCTATCCTCAAATTACTAAATCTAAGAGTATCTAAGAATCTAAAATAAGTAAAAAGCTAGTCCATGCCAGAACTTCAAGGCATCAAGACATGAAAGAGAAGATCCAGTCCAAGCTAGAAGCAATAGCTCACCCTCAAATCTGGTGTGATGAAGACTGGCTAGAGTTGCGGATGAGTTGAAGAGGATGGTACGTTTGCTGCACTCCACAAATAATCAAAGAAAAACAAATACAAGTAGGGGTTAGTACAAGGCACAAGTACTGAGTAGGTATCATCGGCCAACTCAGAATAGAAAGCAATATATATCAAGTAATAATATAAAATCAACTACATACTCAACAGGTGATTACAACAAATGCCATAACCATTGGACACAACACCCAGCACATCTATGAGGACGCAAGCCTCCACGTCATACTCATTTGGGAATTAGTTCTTTAAATTGAGTATATTAACATAATTTCAAGATTCATTCTCTTTATTCCTCTTGTGTCGGTACGTGACACTCCGCTCCACTACTACTATCCTGGTGTCGGAACGTGACACTCCGATCCCCTAATTCTACGTGTCGGTTCGTGACACCCGATCCCCTAATTCTACGTGTCGGTTCTTGACACCCAATCCCCTAAATCTACGTGTCGGTTCGTGACACCCGATCCCCTAAATCTACGTGTCGGTTCGTGACACCCGATCCCCTAATTCTCATTCTTTTAGTTCGTCAAGCCCTCTCTTATACCAAGGCGTCATTATTAACAAAGTGGATTTAAGGTTTAAGATTCACAACCTTATCTTCATTACTATAATCCATCACCCTTTGCATATTCACAACATACAACAAAACAATTAAGCATATAGAAGACTTTACAATACCACCCAATACATATCAATCACTATTTAGAGTTTACTACGAATAGTATAAACCATAACCTACCTCCACCGAAGAATCGCGATCAAACAAGCTATCTTCCAAAACCTTTGCTTTCCTCTGCATTCCTCTCTCTCTCGATTGTTCGTTTCTCCCTTTCTCTCTCTGTTCTTTCTATTTTTGTTATTCAAAACCCTTTTTCTTTTACCCTAATTGTCATTTAATTAAGTATAAAAGATGATAAAAATAACCCACTTTTTATTTCAAGGTTATCTCCTTTAACCCCCAAGTAATTGAATTACTAACATTAATCCACTAACTTTATAATTATAAGCATGAATAGTCCAAAATGCCCCTTAAAAACTTTTAACAGAAATCCGACCCAGTCAGGGTTACGCAGCCTGTGACGGTCCGTCCTGCAGGTCCGTCACAAAGTTCAGAGAGTTAATTATGTGGAAAGATTTGTTACGGTCCGTCGTGCCTGCGACGGTCCGTCTTGCCATTCCGTCACAAAGTTCAGAGAGTCGATCTCAGTACCCAAATTTCAGAATTCTAAGTGTTTTGGAACGAGGCCCCCTCGACGGTCCGTCGTGCCCATGACGGTCTGTCGTGGGATCCATCGACCAAGACAGTTTTTACCAGAATAAACTCTACTGCTCAAAACGACTAAACAGGTCGTTACACCAACCCTGCCCCATTTAATATGTTTCAAATAAAATTTCTCTGCCCCGCCCCATTATGACCTGCCCCATTTACAACACCAATTGGGACATTGTACACATAGATATATCAATCGAAATTTTACTGCCGCACATCTTAAAATTCACTAGAAGAGTACTCATTTTTAAACACCAATTTAGTGCTTCCAGAGGACTGTTTATTATTCTATTGTCAAAGTGTTTCCAGATGGCCTCTATGTACATAATAATAGGATTGTGTAATAATAGTAATTTCTAAAATGCGATGTATGAATTAAGCAAACTAAAAATCCTAAAAATTTAGCTACAAAAGGAACCAATAGAACTAAACACGAATTTTCCTTCTTCATGTAAATATTGAGCAGCTCGTCTGTGTCTGAACATTTGTATCACCAGAAAATTTCAACCAAATGTCCAAAGCAAGAGAAGTTACACCCCTATAGCCTTTACTATATTCCTCTGCAACTATTTGCCCCATCGTGAGGGCTACGACGAAAATTCTTGTATAACTCATTCATCTATTGTTTTCCCCCTTATGATGCCTGGTAAAACTACATTCATTCAACTTTATAAGATGCAATGCGACAGTACTGTTTGGTGCAAAGGGTCAAATGGTATGATTAGAATATGATTGAAAGTTGTCATTTTTCTTTCATTGTTACAAATAGATATTCTTCTTTCCTATTATTATCTTGACTCCACATTTTCCTCTTCATCAATCAACATTGGACATGAAACTGAACTTCGGCTCTCCCTCTTCATCAATCAACGTTGGACATGACACTTTATTATGGTTGAAGTGAAACCTGAAAAGAAAATTATAAGAATTATAAGAATTGAATAACTATTAATATAACAATATAAATTGCATACAATTCATTTCATTCCATAACCATGTACGAACACGCATTAAAGATTCCAAAGTAGTAGGATGCCATCTACTGCGATGCAGACTAATCAACGTCCCACTAGTGTTAAATGTTGACTCAGAAACAACATTAGACACAATAATGGTTGAGAGATCACGAGCCATATACCAACTTCAGCTTATATCTTGGATCAAAGATTGCAGCTATACCCATCATAACATGCACTTCATCCCAATAGTTTTGAAATTTCAATAAAGTAGACGCCATGGAGCTAATCAAAGGATTAAAGCTTTTCCCCAATCTTCAAACTCCAGCTTAATTTCACAAGCTTTTGTAGAGTATTGACTGGAAGTGGGATATTGAGTCATATCACCTTTAACCCTTCTTGGACAATCAGATTTAAGATGTGTGCGGCATAACGTACATGAAACACTCGGTCATCCATTAACAGATCTCTTTTATTAAGTTTCTCATCCAATAAGGTTCTCATTGTTGCATTGTTAGTATTAGAATTATCAATTGTGGTAGTTGATATTCTCTGTTCAAGAGTCCAGTCAAACAAACAATTAACGAAAGCACTACATAACGCATCTTTATCATGTGGAACGGGAACATAAACAAACCTAAAAATATGACTTTGAATTCACCATGAATCATCAATAAAATGTCCAGAAATAACCATGAATCCTTTTTTGTTTTGCTATTTAAAGTCCACATATCAATTATTATGGCAACTCTAGTCGTGACTTTGTCCAACAAATTAGCAGTTTTTTATTTCAAATTGTCAAAAAATTTCAGTATGTCATTTTTATCGTATTTCTTAAAACCATTTTATACATAGGTTGGAGACTCGCAACAAAGTTCCTAAAAAACCCACATGATCAACTATGGAGAGTAGATAATCGTGTAAGATAATGGCATGTGCAAGTTGTTTACAGGAAACAACTTAATCAAAGATAGTGTCCTTCATCATTACCCTCACTTCTTGGCTTATTAGGACAGTTATGTAAATGATCCCACTTAGACGTCATCCACAACTTTTAGCATTTTTATATCGAGAATTGCAATACTTACACTAACCATACGGAACTCCAGCAACATAAACCAACTTGAAATGCTACCACGCTTCAGAATATCTCTTTATTTTTGCCGGTATAACAACTTCATCAATTTGGGAAGGGCTCGTACTCTCAACCTCTAAGGAAATAACATTAGAAGATGAAGCGGGCAGATTCTCATCATTTTGAGATGTCATGATTGCCTATTGCGAATACAGGAAAAAGAGGTTAGATTTCCAATATATATTTTCAAATATACTCATGTTCTATAACAGCGTAACAGTGTAAATAGTGGTTGTGTTTACAGTTATGGTTTGTCACCTAAATACCAAACATATAGTTTGAACCAAAGCTCATACCATTGGTGGCTCCTGAACCCAGCTTCTACTCCAAGTGGAACTGTATTCAAGAGTCTCCTGTTTGGTCGTGGACTCTAGCAATCGCAGCAACAGTCTGATACACTTGTTGCCTTGTTGGACTTTGATCTGGAGTGAATTTCATGCAGTTACTTGCGATTTCAAGTAACTGCATAACTATATTATCAAATCCTTGGCCTAACAACAATTTATCCACATCAAGAGGACCGGCAAAAGAGCTGCTGGATAAATTTAGACTCGAGCAGCTCAATTCGTAAGATTCTTTCCCCCTTAGAAGCTCAATTAGTTGTTTAGATGTTCTTAATCGTGTATTAGCTATCATATATGAGATTTTATCACTTTAATGGTGGAAGATTGCTTAAAGTATAGCTGCTGCTTGGGTTAAGAAGTGAAAAATGCTTAGGCTTTTTATTTTATCTTTCCAAGTTTGAATTCCTAGTCCATGATTATGTACTTCCGGAAAACTTAACTTTGTTTCCTGATTATGGTGTTTTCTGAATCGGAAATCCATAAGTTTATGTAGGTTTCATGCTCATATACTGATATAAGTTTGGTTCATCCATGGTAGCTTCAATTTTAAAATCCAAGTCCAGTTGAATGGGTTCTTTGTTTTACTCAACCATAATTCAACTTTATTTGTAAGTTTCATCATTATGAATAGATACTAATCCATTTCGTTTTACTGTGAAATAAGTTGTTTTGCACTTACTTGTAGCAAACAAACATAAATTACTGCTTGCCCTCACTCACTTGCCATAAAAGTGTGATCTGAATGGATTTACCAGAACATGAGACTCCCAAGTTAATTTTAATGCAACCAAGAAAATTACTATTAACTTCTAATGAAAAAACAATGCCTCCCGTCTATGGAGATTACTCAACTCCAACTAGGCAACTTAACTTAACCTAGCTACAAGCTCTGCTCTTATACCATGTTACCACAAAAGTACGGAGTAATTTCAATGTATATTATCCAAAGAATACAATGATTTAAATATAGGTAAAGAAAACGCGAACTAAGGTAACTGGATATCTGAATTCCTAAAAATAAGGTAGAATATTCTATACGTATAATTTTATGATTCTCCAACACGTATGTTCCCCGCTTACCTATATTATGAATTCTCTCCTCATTTTTTCAGTCTATGTTTTTTTTTTTTTGCTTTTATCTGGGAGTTCATCAATGCCCATTAAGTGAACAGTTGTAGCCCTTACTAGACCATACATCCCACTGCCTTGGGATTTAGTTTGTTGACTCTTTATATATCAGTTGCGTTTCTGAACATTAGATGAGAAAATGAGTACTAATTATCCCACTTTCTATTGCAGACTGCTTATTTCATGGTGTAGTGCTTCAACTAGAACAGGCTTGATCAACTAAAGGTGGCGCAATCGCATAATTGGCTACCTTGAAGCTTTATTCCAGGGGAATTCTTGTTTGGAAAGTCTCCAGATTAGTTATAAACTTGATGAACAATGCAAAATATAGACAAGAAAATAGGTATATATTGAAACTTTACTTTGTAACTTCTGGAACAATTGTTAAGTAATATTGTGTGTCCTCTCATGAAGGGGTGAATTTTCAGGGTTTTAGTGTCCAATAATCATTGCCTCTTAGTTTGCATTGAATGAGTAATTTAAATGACATTTATTTGTAAAGGTGTAAAGGCTGATGTTGTTCGTTGGCTCCTTCTTCGAGTGCTTGATCTGTTAGGTAGTGGAGCCTGATTAATTTTAGGCTTTCCTATTTATTCTCTATTTATTATCTGTAACCAAAAATACTCTGATTTATTAATATAAATATACCTCAACGCCGTGGAAGTTTACTCACGGGGTTTTACCACGAAATATTGGGTTTTCTCTCTCTCTGTCTCTCTAGATTTCTCATCTCTTTCTCTTGAAAGTTCTTGTGTTCTTCATTCATCTAGTGTGTGTGCGTGAATTCGATCCTAACAACTGGTATCAGAGCTAAGGAGATTCAACATGATCACTGAACATGGATAGTTCAAAGCTTGGAATCGAGAAGTTTGATGGATCCGATTTCAGTTTCTGGAAGATGCAGATCGAAGATTATCTGTACCAGAAAGATCTTCACGAACCGTTGACCGGGGTGAAGCCAGAATCCATGAAGGAGGAGAAGTGGAAACTCAAGGATCGCCAGGCTCTAGGGTTGATCCGGTTGACTTTGTCAAGAAACGTGGCGTTCAACATCGTGAAGGAGAAGACTACGTCCGATCTGTTGAAGGCACTGTCAAACATGTACAAAAAACCATCGGCTATGAACAAGGTATATTTAATGCGTAGATTGTTCAATTTACAGATGTCTGAGAATGGATCCGTTTCTGATCATATAAACGAGTTCAATATGATTGTGAGTCAACTCAATTCTGTGGATATTAATTTCAAAGATGAAATTAAGGCGTTGATTTTGATGTCATCTCTGCCCGAGTCTTGAGATATTGTTGTTGCTGCGATTAGCAGTTCCCGTGGATCTGAGAAACTGAAGTTTGATGAAATCCGTGATGTTGTTCTTAGCGAAAGTATTCGCAAACGAGAAGTGGGAGATTCATCGAGCAGTTCTCTCAGCGTTGATCGAAGGGGGAGAAGTAAGACGAAAGGCCAAAATCAACATGGTCGATCAAAATTAAAGAATCAAGGAAAATCACTGAACTAATCAAACGTGACTTGTTAGAACTGTGGAAAAAAAGGACACTTTCGGACGAACTGTACAAAGCCAAAGAAGAAACAAAATCAGAAATTTGGAGATGACAATGATTCTGTAAATTCAGCAGAGGACATTGGGGATGCTCTAATCCTTAGTGTGAACAGCCCGGTTGAATCATGGATTTTGGATTCTGGTGCATCTTTCCATTCGTCTCCAAGCAAGGAGTTGTTCCAAAATTTTAAATCTTGAAATTTTAGTAAAGTATATCTTGCTGACAATAAAGCCTTAGAGATTGAAGGAAAGGGGGATGTTTGGATAAAGAATACCTCGAGAAACCAGTGGACATTGGAGGATGTCAGATATATTCCTGGGATCAAGAAAAATCTGATCTTTGTTGGACAGTTGAATAGCACGGGATATGCAGTAGAGTTTGGGAAAGGTTCGTGGAAGATCGTGAAAGGTGCTATCGTAGTAGCTCGTGGCACCAAATCTGGAACCTTGTACACCACTGCAGGGAGTATAAACATGTTCGATGTGGCTGAAGGTGCTTCCGGTTCATGTTTATGGCACAACAGACTTAGACACATGATTACTAAAGGAATGAAGATGCTGGTTGCAAAAGGAGCATTAGAGGGTCAGGAGTCTGTTGATATGGGTCTTTGCGAGAGCTGTGTTATGGGCAAACAGAAAAGAGTAAGCTTCACAAAGACTCCTAGAGAGCCAAAGAAAGCGCGGTTAGAAATGGTCCATACAGATGTTTGGGGACCATCTCCAGTATCATCACTTGGAGGATCCAGATCCTATGTTACCTTCATTGATGATTTGAGCAGGATGGTATGGGTTTACTTCTTGAAGCATAAGTCAGATGTGTTTGCAACTTTCAAGAAGTGGAAAGTTGAAGTTGAGAATCAGACCGGTTTGAAAGTCAAATGCGTAAGGTCTGACAATGGAGGAGAGTATGACAAATCAGAGTTCAAGGCATTCTGTGCAGCTGAGGGAATCAGATTGATGAGAACAGTTCCTGGTAAGGCAAGGCAGAATGGAATTGCTGAGAGGATGAACAGAACATTGAATGAGCGTGCAAGGAGTATGAGGATACACTGTGGGCTGCCCAAAACACTTGGGCGGATGCTGTGAGCACAGCTGCATACTTGATCAAAGGGGACCATCAGTTCCTTTAGGGTTCAAGATTCCAGAGGAGGTGTGGACAGGAAAAGAACTCAAGTACTCACACTTGAGGACTTTTGGTTGCACTGCTTATGTTTCATGTAGATCCAGAAAAAGAGACAAGCTTGATGCCAAGGCTGTGAATGTTTTACTTCATAGGATATGGTTCTGATTTGTTTGGTTACAGGTTTTGGGATGACAAGAACAGAAAGATCCTGAGACATTGTGACGTGACATTTGATGAGTCTGTCCTGTACAAGGACAGAGACCAGAAGGTTCTAGAGATTACAAAGCAAGTGGGAGTTGAGGTTGAGTTGGAGAAGAGTAACCCCAGAGATGTCGAAGCAGATACTCAACCAACTCCTACTGAAGAATCTGAAGTGGAGCAAGTTACACCTGAGCAGGTGTTAAGGAGATCATCCAGATCCATCAGTGCACCAGATAGGTATTCACCTTCATTACACTATCTATTGCTAACTGATGAGGGGGAACCAGAGTCTTTTGATGAGGCCCTACAGGTGGAGGATTCGATCAAGTGGGAGCAAGCCATGGATGATGAGATGAGGTCACTTGAGAAGAGCGACACGTGGGTGTTGACTGAGCTACCTGCAGGGAAGAGAGCTTTGCTGAACAAGTGGGTGTTTAGAATTAAGACTGAACCAGATGGCAAAAGAAGGTTGAAGGCTCGTTTAGTGGTTAAAGGATATTCACAATGGAAAGGTATTGATTATGATGAAATATTCTCTCATGTTGTGAAGTTAACCTTTATTCGAATTCTGTTGAGTATTGTTGCATCGGAAAATTTGCATCTAGAGCAAATGGATGTAAAAACAGCATTTTTACATAGAGATCTGGACAAAGAGATCTATATGCAGCAACCAGAAGGATTTGTCGTTCCAGGCAAGGAACACATGGTGTGCAAGCTCTTCAGGAGCTTGTATGGACTAAAGCAAGCGCCAAGGCAGTGGTACAAGAAGTTTGACTCCTTTATGACCAAGAGTGGATTCTGCAAAGCTGAAAAGGATCCTTGTTGTTACTTCAAGAAATACACTGATTCATATGTCAATCTACTTTTGTATGTGGATGATATGTTGTTTGCAGGATCTAGTATGAGGGAGATTAAAAATCTGAAGACAACATTGTCTGCAGCATTTGAGATGAAAGATTTGGGTCCAGCAAAACAGATTTTGGGGATGAAGATTTCTCGGGATAGATCTGCTGGCACTTTAAATCTATCTCAGGAGTTGTACATTGAGAAGGTGTTGAGCAGATTCAGGGTTAATGATGCTAAACCCAGGACTACTCCATTGGCAAATCACTTTAAATTGTCAAAGGAGCAGTCACCCAAGACTGCCGAGGAGCGTGATCACATGGCACTTGTTCCATATGCTTCAGCAGTTGGTAGTTTGATGTATGTTATGGTCTGCACTAGACCTGATATAGCACATGCAGTGGGAGTTGTTAGCAGGTACATGGAGAACCCTGGGAAAGAGCATTGGGAAGCTGTGAAGTGGCTTCTGAGATATCTAAGAGGTACATCCAGTACTTCACTTTATTTTGGCAAATGCAAGGTGACTCTACAGGGTTTTGTGGATGCTGATCTTGGTGGGGATGTTGAATTGAGCAAGAGTACATCCGGGTACATTTACACCATAGGTGGAACAGTAGTGAGTTTGATGTCCAGGCTTCAGAAGTGTGTTTCTCTTTCATCTACTGAAGTTGAGTATGTGGCAATAGCTGAAGCTGGGAAAGAGATGATATGGCTGGCAGATTATCTTGAGGAATTGGGCAAGAAGCAGAGCGAGAAGATTCTTTACTCAGATAGCCAGAGTGCCATACAGTTGGTGAAAAATCCAGTCTATCATTCGAAGACAAAGCACATCAGAAGGCGATACCATTTCACTCGCAGGGCAGTGGAGGATGGTGATATGTGCTTGGAGAAGATAGAGGGTGCAAAGAACCCGGCAGACATGTTGACGAAATGTGTTGATGTTGGGAAACTGAGGTTATGTAAAACCTCGGTTGGTCTTCTGTAGTTGTTGCTACAGATGTTGCGGTGCGGTAAAGATGTTGATGATGAAGAGATTTTTTTTTTGAGAATGTATTTTTTGGATGACTGAATCAGTCTCCAAGTGGGAGAATTGTTAGGTAGTGGAGCCTGATTAATTTTAGGTTTTCCTATTTATTCTCTATTTTAGGTTTTCCTATTTATTCTCTATTTTAGGCTTTCCTATTTATTCTCTATTTATTCTCTGTAACCAAAAATACTCTGATTTATTAATATAAATATACCTCACCGCCGTGGAAGTTTACTCACGGGGTTTTACCACGAAATATTGGGTTTTCTCTCTCTCTCTCTCTCTCTCTCTCTCTCTAGATTTCTCATCTCTTTCTCCTTAAAGTTCTTGTGTTCTTCATTCATCTAGTGTGCATGCGTGAATTCGATCCTAACATGATCCTTGGTCCAGTTTTGTTCCTTCGGGGTAGAGTGTTCATTTATTATTTTGGTAATTAGCTACTGCATACTTGCCCCTCCATGTGCCTGCAATTAACGTGACCATCTTGACTATTTTTTCCCTACACTTCACTGAATCATGATGAATATTCTTGACCATGTATGTTGTTTGAAAGAAATAGATCTCAATCGAAGCATGATAAATGTTCTTGATATGAAACAGTTCAAGACAGAACAATTCCCGTATTGCTCTTCAGCTTCATTACATCACAAATTGCAGATAAACAAACTCTCCATGCCAAATCTAACATTTAAATTAATTAGCCTGTATATTCATCATGTTAACATATATCTAATAAAACTTTAATTCTCGGAGACTCTGCTATCATTTTGTTAATGTTATTTCATACGTGAGTACTTCAACGATTTAAAGAATCATCAATTTTTTCTCTACGACATCTAACCTCGATCACAGTCGGGGCTAAACTTTGAGGTATATATATGCAACTGAAACTTCCTAAGGATGACTGCCATACTGGGATTTGAAATGAGTCAGATCGATTATCATTACAGTGATATCATCTGAACAACCCTTGACAGAGCAAGGTTTCCAAGTTCTCTACAAGCAGACATAAGAGCATTGGGATATTGCTTCTTCTTCAAACCACTGTTTTCTTGATTTGAGCAATAAATTTTCATACTCCTCTTTGTTTGGTTCACCATTGAAACTCGCCCAGCCTTTGTTGGTGGACCATTATTTTCATTGCCAAATTCATCTTCACTTGTCATCCAGTTGTTGACGGTTTTCTTACAGCATGGAGAACGACATTTCGTTGTATTTGACTTGATTAGGGAGACTCGTTGTAACTTTGGTGAAGGACTTTTACTTACACAATCAATTTTGTCTTCTTATTTTTCATTTGAAGTAGTCATTTGCATGCTCTTTTCCCTTAGACATGACTGCATTATGAGATCAATGGCTTCCTGATTTCCCACCTAAACAACAACTTACATCAGAATCATTAAACCAAATGGGTTGGTCGCATCAAAAGCTACATGAGAAGTTTTCGTTTTTGTAACCTGATCCCAAAGACCATCAGAAGCTAAAACAAGGTATTCCATATTTGCTGTCAAAGTGAGTGTCTTGGTGTCAGGTTTACCCAATCCTTCATTGAGCATCTCCAATGCTTCGAGACGCAGTGACAACAACATGTACCCTCCAACCTCCTTTGTGAAGTTCTGCATATCCTCCCTGCATCACAAAAGGGAAGTTACATACAGAATCAAGAGAGACGAGAGATGTATCTTCCATCTCTTTTTATATTCAAGTAATGGTACCTTATCCTCTATTCTTTTCCTCTCATCCTCCCTTTCAGTTCTATGATCTCTTGTGAGGGCTTTGGTGACTCCATTTCTAAATAGAACAGCTCTACAGTCTCCCAAATTTGAAATTATAATCTCATTTCCTTCAATTAACGCCATCACACAGCAAGCACCACTGCCTACACCATGTTGTAAATCTCAGTGAGTACGTGTATTGTTAAATGAATAACAACTATGCCTCAAAATCCCAACCACATTTTATAATTCTTTATTTAGGCTTAGGGAGACAACGTAAGCAAGTCATAATGCAAGTGGACATGAGACATGGAACAACATTTTCCTTCATTGAAATTTAAATAGATTCCCAATAAGTATTATTTGCTTATTCAGATTGTTCAAACCAGGGGCGGAGCTCAGTGGTGCCCATTTGTTTTTCAATAGATTCTTTATTTGTTTTAGAAAATTAAATAAATATATTAACTTGTGAACCCCTAGAAAAAATTGATTGAAAGCTAAATAGTAAGGAATACACTTTCCACATAAGAATGTTTTGAAATATTTTTCTCTTGTGCCCTAAATTAATTTAAAACCCCCCAAACAAGGTTAAAGATGGTTCAAACTGTTTGGTAGTTGGTACTATTGTATCTACTTAACTTAGAAAAGCTGAAAAAGTAAAAGAAAAATCTAAAATTTGTAGGAGTTTTAAATACACAAGTTGCAGAAAGAATCGGGCAAATTGTGGTAACCTGTTTCAAGAATTGGTGATCAGTTTTGATATAAGCAGCCTCCATAGCTTTTTCTGTAGTGGAAGTAGAACTATTAACAAGCATTTCAAATACATCGGAATGCAAGTTGTCTTCCACAAATTGTGCAGCTATTCGTTCCCCTTCCATCCTATACTCCAAAGAAACTCTACATAGAATCAGATTCATTTCATATATATAATTAATTAATTAAAATATGGAATGTAGCTATTATAAATTAATACGTGTTATTTGTAGTTTTGATGATATAACGAATTCATGGACCTTGTAAAGGGACCTCCCAAGTTGAATATACACAAAACTATCAGGCTGGAAAAAGTACAAAAAGTTGGTGCAGAGTCTCCAACAGTGACAGAAGTGGCAGAAACCTCGGTCAATGACATGGCCTTAAAGATTGTGACTATTCTACATAAGCATGAGGTCAAATACTCATAACTTTAGTTCTTGCAACTTGAAACATCTCAAGAACTCTTGCAAAGACTCAACAAATTAGTGAAGAAGCATCCTCAAGATCAACTCGAATCAGAAAGAGCTGGAAGCTTAGTTGTCTTAGGATTATATCTTCATTGCATGTATTGTAAATATGTTCATAAATATATAAAGGATTCATATATTTTGGTTTGTTGAAAAGTCTAAGTTAGTTGAGTCCAACTTATTTAGTGTCAACCTTGTGTGTTGCTTGGTCAAACTCTAGGTCATGCGGAGCGTGGTGATTTAGTGGGCAACCTGCCTGTTGCTTAATTGAATTATTATGACCCCAAATACGGATTAGGTGTAGCTAGATCCTAACATGAGTTTCATGAGCTTATAATATACCAAAATGACTAAACATAGTGTCAAGAGTCAGTATATAAAGTTTGGAAGTGTTTGGAGGTCAAACACCCAAGAACATACAAGACGTCCTGAAACTAGTCGATGTCAAACTAGTGTGTCGTAGTATATTGTAGTAGAGTTTTGGAGGATGGTTTGAAGGTGAAATTGATTATAGATGGTTACTATACATAGTCTGACATGTAAACGTTCAAAAGGTCCGAGAACGACGCCTCGATGACCAGCCTAAGGGTCCACGAGGAGGACCCAAACATAGGCTAATGAAGTTGTCGGGAAGCCTAGATCTGGCAGTGGTTGCGCGACGCGGAACCATCATCTAAAGGGCAATTTTTGCCTTGCAAAGCAGGTACATCGTGAAACATTCTATCCCAAACTATTTTCCTGAACCAAGAATCAAAAATGTTTTTGCGACGCGCAGTAAGTGCCTAGATTTGGTCGCGTTGTTTTAAAGTCAAATTTAAGTTGGTTAAAATGTCTAATAGTTGCAGGGGTCTTTTGGGCACTTTAGGGATTAATTATTGGCGGTTATTTTAGGTATTTTAAGAGTATTTAAGCATTATAATAGCTAATTAGATCCTATAATCCAAATCAAAACCTTTCTCTCCCAAATTTTCCCAAAAGCACCATTAAAGAAGAAGAGAAATTGCAACAGCTTTTAGGATGAGTTGATCAAGGGTTCAAGCTAGGTTTAAGGCTCTAATATAAGGTATTTGAATCTTATCAATTCATGGATTCTTCCATCCATGAATCCCCCCTAGTATCCCTTCATTTGTGAATCCAAAGAACCCCATTCATGAGAGGGTTGTGATTGCATTGTGGGTAAGGTTTGATTATGATCCCAAACTAGGGGGTAGACTTAAATAATGTTTTTATATGATGATTATATGTTATTTTTATGGAGTTTTCATAATGAATTATTATAATTGAGTTTGGGGGTGATCTTAGGCCATTAGAGATTAGATGAAGGAATTGTGTTGATTCTTTTTAACTTGATTACATTCTATATTAATTAATCATGATTGAATCATCTAAGAACAAATTTAACTAGGTTTGATGAATTGGGATTGGAATTGACTGAATTGAACCCTAAAATATGAACTATGGATATATTCACCTAGTATTGAAGAATGTGAGAAGAAAGCTAAGGCTAAGAGTCTCTATAATCTACCTATGAATGAAGATAGAATAAATTGATGAATAATGAACCTTAGGATGGTCGCGTTGGTTGTATATTCAGGATGATTGACTGAAAGTGATGGAATTCACTTGAGCATGGAGATATTGTCTAGGATATCCCTCCATGAGAGAAGGTTGAGCAAGGATTGACAAGTAAACCTTGGAGTATATGCTTGACTCCAAGTGAATATGCAAAGTGAGACGGATGGTCTAGCAAGGGTACGGACTCCAAGTAGAATGGAGAGTCACACCTAGTAGTTGTGATGACTATTCCATTAGGTCTCATAGTGTTCAAAGGATAAAGATAAGGGCTAGGCTCTAAAGTAAGAAGTAATAAAGAAAGGATCCAAAAGTATTATCTTGCATGAATGGTGGTATGGGACATCATGAGTGCATTGCACAAGGTATAACCTAGGGTCACTAAAGAAGAAGAGATTGAAGATAGATTGGACTAGAGTTGCCTTTCCTAGTAAAGTAGAATAAAGATTACATAATCTTATTAAATGAAGTTAATTAATGATAACGCTATGGAAGGTGGGCATGTTAAGGATAACCTCAAGATTGGATTAGTATATGGAGTAGTAAGGGCTGCCTCATTGGCATTGCAGAAGGATGTTTTGAGGGAATCATAAGAGTGTAGTACTCTTTAGTATGATGTGAGGCTACTAGATACTTAATGAAACAATATTGGGTGACTTCAAGATATGCTAGTGTGTGAGGTAGTATGGGATGATTCGCCTGCATTGCACAAGTATATTTTGAGTTGGATTAGGGGCATAGTGTTCATATGAAATGATGAACTAAGGTCTTAATTATGGAAGTTGATTATGATCAAGGATGAACAGAGAGATGTACTTAGCTTTGGTAGTAGTATGGGATGCTACCTTAGCCTTGAACTAGTATACTTCGAGGTAGATTGTGGTGTAGTTCACTTGAGTATGAAGTACAAAAAGTAAGTATGAAATATAATGTACTTTATGATGCTTTAATATGATTATAATATTCCTGTAATGCTTATGTATTTATCTCTTATTATTATGTCTATTATTGACTAACCCTTTGAGATATCTTATGTTTGGTGTGATAGTTTCCATACTTAGTACATATCGTACTAACGCATATTGCCCACATGTTGTCCATGTAGGGTCTTGATAAAGCTGAGTTGCTTTCAAGAGTAGAGTTCCAAGGTTTCCAAGAAAAGAAGAAGTGGTGAGTCCTCATAGCTTCAAGGAGGAACCTTTATGTTCCTTTATGTTTTCGTTATGTTTTAGACTTTATGAGGGCTACATTCCAAGATGTTTCATTCATTTCAAACTTAGATGGTTTTTGATACAATGTTATTAGAGATAATTTTGCTATTATGAAATATCTTTTGGTTTGAGTTTAAAGAAACTTATTTAATTCCCACCATTTATGCATGATGTTATGTAATTAAGTCAAGAGGCTTGTACAAGACCTCCGAGAGGTCGACTCAAGGGTTGCCCTAACTTCTAGGGTGTACTTGCGGGTCGTGACATGAATCCTAAGTTGTCTAGTGGTGATAGCTTAGTGGGAACAGTAACATCTGCTTAGGCTCTTCAAGATATAAAGTTATTGCTTGATCGTGAGATTAATAGCGTCTTCTCACATTGTTGTAATTAGGTTTCACTTTTGATTATGCAGATTAGTGAAAACGGTTGAAAATCCTGTGTGACAGATTGTGGTTTTACTCCCTTGATCAAGGAGGTTTCCATGTAAACTCCTTCTGCTACTTTTTGTCTTTACTTACTCTTTGTTCTTACTTCGAGTGTGTCAAGGGACTTGGTCCGTTGACTTATAGTTGAAGCACGTATTCTATCAGTTAGTATCAGAGTAGGTACTCTCTCGATGGTTAACACCAAGAGAGTGGTTCCTACCTCTGAGTGGTTTCTCCACTTAATCTAGAAGAAGGACAATCTTCAACACGACTACCGCGTTTCAATGGCCAGTTCTATAGATGGTGGAAATCAAGAATGCATGCTATCTAATGGCTGAGGATAGTGAGTTGTGGGAACTTGTGCTGGGTGGGCCCTTTGTTCCAACTGTTGAAGTGAAGGGCGGTGAAATAACTAGAGTTGTTCCAAATACTCACCAACAGTACAACGAAGCGGACAGAAAAAAGATTGAGAAAGGCTACAAGGCAAAGAAGTTGGTATGTGGTATAGGTGCTGAAGAATACAATTGCTGTGAATCAGCGAAGGAGATCTGGGACTGTCTGAGGACTGCTCATGAAGGTATCGAGCAGGTCAAGGAATCAAAGGTAGACATGGTCACTAGTCAATCTGAAAATTTCAGAATGAAAGAGGGGGAAACCATTCATGACATGTATACTAAAATCTCCTCCATAACAAATGAGAAACAAAGTCTTGGAGAGATCATTAGTACTAGCAAGAAAGTTAGGAAGGTTCTTCGAATCCTTCATAAGTCATACGAAAGCAAGGTAGATGTTATCACTGAAGCCAAGGATCTGAAAGTTCTGACAATGGAATCTCTTATTGGAAATATCAAGACGCATGAAATGAATAATAGTCAAGACTTCTCAAAGAAGAAGGCTAAGAAAGACAAGTGTCTAGTACTGAAATTTAAACCTGGAGAAGTGTCTAGTGAATAAGATGATATGGCTTATCTTACCAAGAGATTTCAGAAGATCGTAAGGAAAAATGAAGGGTTTAGAAAAGGAGGGAACCCTCCTCGGGTTGTAACTACAAGTGACTCCTGTCACAAATGTGGGAAGGCTGGATATTTCATAAAGAATGTCCGATGCTCAAAGCTGAAAACAAGGAGTATCAAAGGCCCAGAGGTGAAAAGGACAAAAGAAAGGACCCGGTACTTGACAAAAGTACCAAAATGGCTGCAGCGGACTACGTAGTGAAGAAATATCTTGCTGCATGAAGGGTGATCATCAAGTGGTTCACGAGAATCAGATTATCCTGAGGATGCATCAATAATGGTGATTCAAGATGGGGCTAAAGTATTTGATGGAATGTATGCACTCAAGGCCAAGTCAGATGAGGAAGATGATGTAGATAAGTTAAATCTCCTTGACTTTAAGCAAAACTTGAATACTTACTCTGTTAGAAGGTTGAGAAAGTTAGCAAATGTCTTTGATTGACTCTGTTATAGAGTTAACCACTGAAAAGGACTCTATGAACGCAAATCTTGATAATCTTAGTGAGAATAGAGACGTGATGACTATGAGAATGTCTGTCATTGAGGAACAACTAGTAGTTCTTGAATATGAAAAACTAGAAATCAAAAATCAATTGGACTTAATGATTGAGAAATCTAGGAAAAGAAAGGGGGAGTTTTACAAGCTTACAGGCTGAACTGGAAGCAAATTTTAATACTATTGAGACCCGACTTGCTCTAGCATTGGAAAGAAATGATCATTTGGAGAGGGACATGATCAAGGTTAAGGAAGAACTCAATACTTCTCTTATATGGGCCAAATCCTCCAAACTACTCTCCAGTATCACCAGTCATAATAATTACAACAAAAAGGGTATAGGTAGCTTGAACATCACCCCTCTCTACAATACTCACAGTAACTATGTGTATGTATCAGATAATTTGTTGTGTCTTCACTTTTGTAGAAATGGTCATTTGAAAAAGCACTGCTACACTTGGAAAGAGTCACAAGAGAACCTTTTAGTCTACTCTACACAGAAAAGGGCACGAAAAGGGGGACCTAGTCCGGTTCCTAAGTCTTTGAAAAAGAAAAAGACCAAACTGCCTCACTGGGCCAGAAACATCCTGATTACTCCTCTATATGCTTACTGCGAACTCAAGTTAAAATGGTTCTCAAGTCTAACAAGTGATATTTATTGCAGGGAGTGAAAGAAGTAGCAGTCGGTGTTGGTTTAGAGACAGTGGATGCTCGAAGCACATGACTAGTAACACAAAAACCTTCCTCTCACTCAAGGCACTTCAAGGGGGAGATACATTATAAAAATGAATTGAACATATACTTTGACCAAAATTTTACAAAACTTACATTTGAATAAGATTGATGATACACAAAGAAAATGATCCAACAACATTAGCGTTATGCATTAATACCTAAAATATGAATATCATATATTGGAATATAATAAAATTACTTTTTCAATAATGTATCATGCATTTGAATCAACTACTAGATGCAAGATTGAACATCGAAAAATAGCGTAGAATTAGATTAAAATCGTTACATTGGGTAGAGTGAGTCAAGAAATTGTAGATGAAATTTTTCTGCCATTGTTCTAGCAATGTATCATGCATTTGTATCAACTACTAGATGCAATATTGAACATCAAAAAAACCGTAGAAATAAATCAAAAATCATTATCATGGTTGGAGTAGGTCGAAAAATTGTAGACGAAACTTTTGTACCCCTTTTTTTGAAGGAGCGTGATCCAAATCAAAAAATAAGGATGAATTTTTTTTTATTGAAAGAGAATATGATAGCAAAGAAGACGAAAATTTAACCAATAAATTGATTTGAATTTTATTCAGTCGAGAGAGAATTCTTTTACAATTCAAATGGAGATGAAATTGTAACTGATAAGATTGTAAAGTAAAATTAGGAAGGGATTAAAGGACTTAAAAAAAGAAGGGTCAACGTGGATAAGGTTGAACACTTATGTATCCGGCTGACTTGAGAATTAGGAAAAAATAAAGAATTTTTGAAATATTTGAAATGGTAGGAAATAATGAAAATTATGATCTATCCTATTTTTAAAGACAAATCTGAGTTTATATTGTGGACTCATTGTGAACATGTTGACTCCATTATTCATTTATTTTTTTTGCAGAATCTCAAATATTATAATAAAAAGTATTTGTTATTTTTATTTTTGATGAATATAATATTGAAGTTTTATGAAAATGTGTGTCGAATTAAGAGGTAAAGTGAAATGAAAGCTATGATGAATTAGAATAGAAATAGAACTTTCACTCATTAAAATTTATTAATTTAATTATTAAAATTCAAAGCCGCTAATTTTTACTCTTTTCGTTCATTTTGTTTGTCCCATATACTAAAAATTAGTTATTTAATAATACTTGTCCAGATTGAAAAATTAAGAAATAATTTATCTTTTGTGTCTATTTTTGTAACGACCTGTTTAGTCGTTTTGAGCAGCAGATTTTATTTCTGGAAAAACTGTCTTGGTCGACGGATCCCACGACGGACCGTCATGGGCACGACGGACCGTCGAGGGGGTTTCGTTCCAAAACACTTAGTATTCTGAAATTTGGGTACTGAAATCGACTCTCTGAACTTCGTGACGAAATGGCAGGACAGAACGTCGTGGGCACGACGGACCGTCACACATCTTCCACATAAATTAACTCTCTGAACTTTGCGAAGGACCTGCAGGACGGACCGTCACAGCCATGACGGACCGTCACAGGTTGCGTAACCCAGACTGGGTCGGATTTGTGTTAAAGTTTTTAAAGGGGCGTTTTGGACTATTCATGCTTATAATTCTAAAGTTAGTGGGTTAATGTTAATAATTCAATTACTTGGGGGTTAAATATTTAGTGGGTTATTTTTATCATCTTTTATACTTAATTATATGACAATTAGGGTAAAAGAAAAAGGGTTTGAATAAGAAAAATAGAAAGAACAAGGAGAGGAGAAACGAACGATAGAGAGAGACGAACGAAGAGGGAAAGAAAGCTTTGGGGAATTTGCTTTCTTGATCACGAATCTTCGGTGGAGGTAGGTTATGGTTTATGCTATTCGTAGTAAACTCTTAATAGCGAATGATATGTGTTGGGTAGTATTATAAAACCTTCTATATGCTTAATTGTGTGCTTACATGATGTAATTATATAATTGTGATGAATTAGCATGATGAGGCTATTGAATCTTGAAATCCAAAATTTACTTTGTTAATGATGATGTCTTGGTATAAAAGAAGGCTTGATGAACTAAAGTAATGAGATTGATGATGCCTTGGTATAAAAGAAGGCTTGATGAACTAAAGTAATGAGATTAGAGGATAGGGTGTCACGTTCCGACACCAGGATAGTAATAGAGGATCGGGTGTCACGTTCCGACACTAGGATAGTATATGGATCGGAGTGCCACGTTCCGGCACCAGGATAGTATATGGATTGGAGTGTCACGTTCCGACACCAGGATAGTATATGGATCGAGTGTCACATTCCGGCACCAGGATAGTATATGGATCGGAGTGTCACGTTCCGACACCAGGATAGTATATGGATCGAGTGTCACGTTCCGGCACCAGGATAGTATTTGGATCGGAGTGTCACGTTTCGACACCAGGATAGTATATGGATCAGGTGTCACGTTCCGGCACCAGGATAGTATATGGATCGGAGTGTCACGTTCCGACACCAGGATAGTAGTAGTGGAGCGAAGTGTCACGTACCGACACAAGAGGAATAAAGATAATGAATCTTGAATTATGATAATATACTAAATTCTAAAGAACTAATTCCCAAATGAGTATGATGGGGAGGCTTGAGTCCTCATTGATGTGCTTGGTGTTGTGACCAAGGATTATAGTTATTGTTAATGTTGCCTGTTAAGAATATTGGTTGGTTTTATGTTATTATATGATATATACTGTTTTCTATTTTGAGTTGGCCGATGATACCTACTCAGTACTTGTGCCTTGTACTGAACCCTACTTGTATTTGTTTTTCTTTGTAAATTGTGGAGTGCAGCAAACGTACTGTCGTCTTCAACTCAACCGCAACTCTAGCCAGTCTTCATCAAGCCAGATTTCAGGGTGAGCTATTGCTTCTAGCTTGGACTAGATCTTCCTCTTCATGTCTTGATGCCTTGAACTTCCGGCATGGACTAGCTTTTTATTTATTTTAGCTTCTTAGATACTCTTAGATTTAGTAATTTGAGGATAGATGTTCTTGTGGTGATGACTTCCAGATTTTGGGGATAATGATTGATAAATTTTAGAAGTTATTTAATTGATTGTCGTTAATGAGTTTTAAGTCTTCCGCATTGTATTTTATTAATTATGGTTGAAATGTTGGGGTTTAGATTGGTTGGTTCGCTTACATAGTAGGATAAGTGTGGGTGCCACTCGCGGCTCGTTTTGGGTCGTGAAAAACTTGGTATCAGAGAATTAGGTTCGTTGGTCTCATCACACAAGAACGAGTCTAGTAGAGTCTTTAGGAACGGTAGGGGGACGCCTTTACTTTTCTTTGAGAGGCTATAAGACTTTAGGAAAATTCCATTCTTTCTTTCTTTCCTTCGTGCTATTACTTGGATCCAATTGGTATCTAGGTGATACAAATTGGTATCTGACCATCTTCACTCTATTTCGCAGATGGTTAGAACTAGAGCAACAGCGGCGCCAACACCAACACCGGCAAGACAAGATGTAACTGAGCCAACCACTGGGGCTGTAGCTCGAAGAGGAGTAGTGGCGAGAGGTCATGGTAGAGGTCGCGGGAGGACGTCCTCGAGAGGAAGAGGACAAGCACCTGGCCCATCTAGTACTAGGGCGGTGACTCCTCCACCGGCTGAGGAAGTAGTAAGAGAGGGTGAGGAAGGGGAAAGTGAGCAAGTGCAGAATGAGGAATTACCACCCCAACCTACCCCAGAGATGATTAATCAGGTTCTTGCCTATCTTAGCGGGTTATCTGATCAAGGCCAGACACCTCCAGTGTTTTCTGCACCAGCACCTCAGGTTCCGGAAGTACGACAGGCCGCTGCTGAGGCTCCCCGCATGGATGCCTCATTGGAAATAGGCACGTTTCCTCGTTTGACTACAGGGCCCATAATGACAAGTGATCAGCATGAAATTTTCAGTAAGTTCTTGAAATTGAAACCTCCAGTCTTCAAGGGTGCTAAATCTGAGGATGCTTACGATTTTCTGGTGGATTGTCATGAGTTGCTACATAAAATGGGCATAGTGGAACGATTTGGCGTTGAGTTCGTAACCTATCAGTTTCAGGGAAATGCCAAAATGTGGTGGCGGTCACATGTTGAGTGTCAAACCGCACAGGCACCACTTATGACTTGGGCGTCATTCTCTAGCTTATTTATGGAGAAGTATATCCCCCGGACCTTGAGGGATAGGAGGAGAGATGAGTTCTTGATCCTAGAGCAAGGCAAGATGTCGGTGACTACGTATGAGGCTAAGTTTCGTGCATTATCTAGGTATGCCACCCAGCTTTGTTTCAGTCCACAAGAACGGATTCACCGTTTTGTGAAGGGTTTTAGGTCAGATTTGCGGATTTCAGCCTTACAGGTAGTGGCTACAGCAAAATCCTTTCAGGAAGTGGTAGACTTCGTGATAGAGGTGGAAGGAGTGAAGCCAGATGACTTCACCATGGCATCGACATCAAAAAGGTTTCGTAAGGAAGGTGAAATTAATGGTTCTTACTCCAGAGGGCAGGGTTCAGGAGGTTACCCAGCCCGACCTATTCAGTCTTCATTGCAGACTGTAGTTGGGGGTCCACCTCAGACCGGTCAACATTTCTCTGAGGTTGGAGGTTATTCCCAGACTTCGTCATTCTTACAGAGACCGATGCTTGAATCTAGAGAGTGTTATGGATGTGGGGAGATTGGACACATTAAGAGGTATTGTCCAAAACAGAGTTACAGACCTCAAATAGTCAGAGGTAGAGGTGGTCATAGAAGAGGCCGTCATTCTGGAGGACGTGGTGGCTGAGGAAATGGTGGTCACCAAAACGGTCGGGGTGACGGGCAAACTGGAGCTACTACAACACCACATGGTAGGGGCAACGGGCAGACAGGTGGTAGGGCCCATTGTTACGCTTTCCCCGGGCGGTCCGAAGCGCAGACATCTGATGCTGTTATCACAGGTAATCTTTTGGTTTGTGATTGCATAGATTCTGTATTATTTGACCCTGGCTCCACATTTTCATATGTATCTTCCTCATTTGCTACTGGTCTTAATTTACATTGTAAATTGCTTGACATGCCTATTCGTGTTTCTACTCTGGTGGGTGAGTCTGTGATAGTTGAAAAGGTATATAGGTCTTGTCTGGTGACTTTTGTGGGGAGCAATACTCATGTAGACTTGGTTATTTTAGAGATGGTTGATTTCGATGTAATTCTGGGTATGACTTGGCTTTCTCCAAATTTTGCAATCCTAGATTGTAATGCTAAAACTGTAACGTTGGCCAAGCCTGGGACAGATCCGTTAGTGTGGGAGGGTGACTACACTTCCACTCCAGTTCGTATCATCTCCTTTATTCGTGCTAAGAGAATGGTTAGTAAAGGGTGTTTAGCGTTCTTGGCACACCTCAGGGATGACACTACCCAAGTACCTTCAATTGAGTCGGTTTTGGTAGTCCGTGAGTTTCTGGATGTGTTCCCTGCAGACCTTCCTGGTATGCCACTTGATAGGGATATCGAATTTTGCATTGATCTGGAGCCGGGTACTCGCCCCATTTCCATACCCCCTTATAGAATGGCTCCAGGAGAGTTAAGGGAGTTAAAGGCCCAACTTCAAGAGTTGTTAAGTAAAGGTTTCATTAGACCAAGTGCATCCCCTTGGGGTGCTCCGGTGTTATTTGTGAAGAAGAAGGATGGGAGTTTTCGGATGTGCATAGACTACCGGCAGTTGAACAAGGTAACTATTAAGAACAAGTATCCCATCCCTCGCATTGATGACTTGTTCGATCAGTTACAAGGTGCTTGTGTCTTCTCTAAGATTGACCTGAGATCCGGTTATCATCAATTGAAAATACGGGCAACGGATGTGCCAAAGACTGCTTTTCGAACCAGGTATGGGCATTATGAATTTGTAGTAATGTCTTTTGGTCTTACGAATGCCCCTGCTGCTTTCATGAGATTGATGAACGGGATTTTTAAGCCATATCTGGATCTCTTTGTGATCGTATTTATTGATGATATACTGATATACTCCAAGAGTAAGAAGGAACATGAGGAGCATTTGAGAATTGTGTTGGAAGTATTAAGGGAGAAAAAGCTTTATGCAAAATTCTCCAAGTGTGAGTTTTGGCTAGATTCAGTGTCCTTCTTGGGGCACGTGGTTTCTAAGGATGGAGTGATGGTGGATCCTTCTAAGATTGAAACAGTGAGAAATTGGGTAAGACCTACTAATGTGTCAGAAATAAGGAGCTTTGTTGGTTTAGCCAGCTACTACCGTCGATTTGTCGAGGGATTCTATTCTATTGCTTCCCAATTGACGAACTTGACTAAGCAGAATGTTCTATTTGTATGGTCGGATGAATGTGAGGAAAGCTTTCAGAAACTCAAGACCTTGCTGACTACTGCACCTATCCTTACCTTGCCAGTAGAAGG
Organism: Solanum corneliomulleri; assembly: GCA_027704805.1. Lineage (NCBI taxonomy): Eukaryota > Viridiplantae > Streptophyta > Magnoliopsida > Solanales > Solanaceae > Solanum > Solanum corneliomulleri. Next base: position 40,936,523 of record JAKWIY010003054.1, read on the forward strand.
CAAGAATTTCATTGTTTACTGTGATGCATCTTATTCTGGGTTGGGTGCAGTGCTAATGCAAGAGAAGAATGTAATTGCTTATGCTTCGAGGCAATTAAAGGTGCACGAGCGTAATTATCCGACCCATGATTTGGAGTTGGTTGTGGTAGTGTTTGCATTAAAGAAATGGAGACACTATCTATATGGGGTTAAGTGTGAAGTCTATACGGATCATCGTAGCCTACAGTATGTCTTTACTCAGAGGGATTTGAATTTGAGACAGAGGAGGTAGATGGAACTACTGAAGGACTATGATGTTACCATCTTGTATCACCCAGGAAAGGCTAATGTTGTGGCAGACGCCTTAAGTAGAAAAGCAGGGAGCATGGGTAGTTTAGCTCACTTACAGGTTTCTAGACGCCCGTTGGCTAGAGAAATCCAAAACTTGGCTAATGACTTTATGTGGCTAGAAGTAAATGAGAAGGGAGGATTTTTGGCCCGTGTGGAGGCGAGATCTTCTTTTCTTGACAAGATCAAGGGAAAACAGTTTGATGATGAGAAACTAAGCCGAATTCGGGATATGGTGTTGCGAGGAGAGGCTAAAGAGACAATAATTGATGAGGAAGGTGTTTTGAGAATTAAGGGAAGGGTATGTGTGCCCCGTGTTGATGATTTGATCCACACTATTCTTAGAGAGGCTCATAGTTCCGGATATTCTACACATCCTGGTGCAACCAAGATGTACCGTGACCTAAAGCAACACTTTTGGTGTAGTAGAATGAAGCGCGACATTGTTGATTTTGTTGCCAAATGTCCAAATTGTCAGCAAGTAAAGTATGAACACCAGAGGCCCGGAGGAACACTTCAGAGGATGCCCATTCCTGAATGGAAGTAGGAGAGAATTGCAATGAAGTTCGTGGTTGGTCTTCCAAAGACATTGGGTAAGTTTGACTCTATTTGGGTAATTGTGGACAGATTAACTAAGTCTGCTCACTTCATTCCGGTCAAGGTGACCTACAATGCAGAGAAGTTAGCCAAACTCTATATCTCAGAAATTGTTCGATTGCATGGAGTTCCACTTTCCATCATATCAGATAGAGGTATGCAGTTTACTTCTAAGTTTTGGAGAACATTGCATGCGGAATTAGGTACTAGGTTGGACCTTAGTACTGCATTTTACCCTCAGACCGATGGTCAGTCTGAGCGAACGGTTCAGGTATTGGAAGATATGCTTCGTGCCTGTGTGATAGAATTTGGTGGTCATTGGGATAACTTTTTACCCTTAGCGGAGTTTTCATACAATAATAGCTATCACTCAAGTATTGACATGGCCCCATTTGAAGCATTGTATGGGAGCAGATGTAGGTCTCCCATTGGTTGGTTTGATGCATTTGAGGTTAGACCTTGGGGTACTGAACTTTTGAGAGATTCATTAGAGTAGGTGAAATCTATTCAGGAAAAGCTTCTAGCGGCTCAAAGTAGGCAAAAAGAATATGCAGATCGAAAGGTTAGAGATTTGGAGTTTATGGAGGGTGAGCAAGTCTTGCTGAAGGTTTCGCCTATGAAAGGGGTGATGCGGTTTGGAAAAAGGGGTAAGCTAAGCCCAAGGTATATTGGACCATTTGAAGTACTTAAGCGAGTAGGGGAGGTGGCTTATGAATTAGCCTTGCCTCCAGGACTGTCAGGAGTGCATCCGGTATTTCATGTGTCTATGTTGAAAAGATACCATGGGGATGGAAACTACATCATTCATTGGGATTCAGTTCTGCTAGATGAGAATTTGACTTATGAGGAGGAGCCTGTTGCCATTCTAGATAGAGAAATTCGCAAGTTGAGGTCAAGGGAGATTGCATCCATCAAGGTTCAATGGAAGAATCGACCAGTTGAAGAGTCCACTTGGGAGAAGGAGGCTAATATGCGAGATAGATACCCACACCTGTTTACAGATTCAGGTACTCCTTTTCGCCCTTGTTTTTCTTCTTGGGATCGTTCGAGGACGAACGATGGGTAAATTGGTATCTATTGTAACGATCTGTTTAGTCGTTTTGAGCAGCAGATTTTATTTCTGGAAAAACTGTCTTGGTCGACGGATCCCACAACGGACCGTCATGGGCACGACGGACCGTCGAGGGGGTTTCGTTCCAAAACACTTAGAATTCTGAAATTTGGGTACTGAAATCGACTCTCTTAACTTCGTGACGAAATGGCAGGACGGACCGTCGTGGGCAGGATGGACCGTCGTGGGCACGACGGACCGTCACACATCTTCCACAGAAATTAACTCTCTGAACTTTGCGACGGACCTGCAGGACGGACCGTCACAGCCATGACGGACCGTCACAGGTTGCGTAACCCAGACTGGGTCGGATTTCTGTTAATGTTTTTAAAGGGGTGTTTTGGACTATTCATGCTTATAATTATAAAGTTAGTGGGTTAATGTTAATAATTCAATTACTCGGGGGTTAAAGGAGATAACCTTGAAATAATTAGTGGGTTATTTTTATCATCTTTTATACTTAATTATATGACAATTAGGGTAAAAGAAAAAGGGTTTGAATAAGAAAAACATAAAGAACAAGGAGAGGAGAAACGAACGATAGAGAGAGACGAACGAAGAGGGAAACAAAGCTTTGGGGAATTTGCTTGCTTGATCACGAATCTTCGGTTGAGGTAGGTTATGGTTTATGCTATTCAAGTAAACTCTTAATAGCGAATGATATGTGTTGGGTAGTATTATAAAACCTTCTATATTATATAATTGTGATGAATTAGCATGATGAGGCTATTGAATCTTGAAATCCAAAATTTACTTTGTTAATGATGATGCTTTGGTATAAAAGAAGGCTTGATGAACTAAAGTAATGAGATTGATGATGCCTTGGTATAAAAGAAGGCTTGATGAACTAAAGTAATGAGATTAGAGGATCGCATGTCACGTTCCGACACCAGGATAGTAATAGAGGATCGGGTGTCACGTTCCGACACCAGGATAGTATATGGATCAGAGTGCCACGTTCCGGCACCAGGATAGTATATGGATCGGAGTGTCACGTTCCGACACCAGGATAGTATATGGATCGGGAGTCACGTTCCGGCACCAGGATAGTATATAGATCGGAGTGTCACGTTCCGACACCAGGATAGTATATGGATCGGGTGTCACGTTCCGGCACCAGGATAGTATATGGATCGGAGTGTCACGTTCCGACACCAGGATACTATATGGATCGGGTGTCACGTTCCAACACCAGGATAGTATATGGATCGGAGTGTCACGTTCCGACACCAGGATAGTAGTAGTGGAGCGGAGTGTCACGTACCGACACAAGAGGAATAAAGATAATGAATCTTGAATTATGATAATATACTAAATTCTAAAGAACTAATTCCCAAATGAGTATGATGGGGAGGTTTGAGTCCTCATTGATGTGCTTGGTGTTGTGACCAAGGATTATAGTAATTGTTAATGTCGCTTGTTAAGAATATTGGTTGGTTTTATGTTATTATCTGATATATACTGTTTTCTATTTTGAGTTGGCCGATGATACCTACTCAGTAGTTGTGCCTTGTACTGACCCCTACATGTATTTGTTTTTCTTTGTAAATTGTGGAGTGCAGCAAACGTACCGTCGTCTTCAACTCAACCGCAACTCTAGCCAGTCTTCATCAAGCCAGATTTCAGGGTGAGCTATTGCTTCTAGCTTGGACTGGATCTTCCTCTTTATGTCTTGATGCCTTGAACTTCCAGCATGGACTAGCTTTTTATTTATTTTAGCTTCTTAGATACTCTTAGATTTAGTAATTTGAGGATAGATGTTCTTGTGGTGATGACTTCCAGATTTTGGGGATAATGATTGATAAATTTTAGAAGTAATTTAATTGATTTTCGTTAATGAGTTTTAAGTCTTCCGCATTGTATTTTGTTAATTATGGTTGAAATGTTGGGGTTTAGATTGGTTGGTTCTCTCACATAGTAGGATAAGTGTGGGTGCCACTCGCGGCTCGTTTTGGGTCGTGACAATTTTACCTTAATATTAAGGAAAAATTACGCGGATCAGAAAACATATACTAGTTAAATTAGTTAACATAGCTATAGTTTGAAATAATTACGGTTTGCAAATAATTTTAGCTATTTTGTTACCTCTCTCCACTTTTCCTTTCTCTCGCCTCTTTTTTTTTATGCATATGTAAATACAATGTTATATATATATATATATATATATATATATATATATATATATATATATATATATATATATATATATATATATATATATATATATGACAGATATGCAAATACAATTAATTTGTCACTACACTCTTTCCTCTCTCGCCCGCCTCTCTCCTTCTTCTCCCAATCTCATTCGTCTCTCTCCTCTCTTTCTTTCAATCTTACTCGCAAGAAATACAATACATATGTATACCATGACATATAAATAATTTATCTGACAGATATACATATGTAGTTCGCATCTCTCCACTCTCTCCCCTTTCTCGCTCCCCTCTTACTATTATAAACCATTAATTAAATTTTTTCTATATTATCCTTGCAACTATTTCTTTTGTTTTAGAATATTCACATTAATTTTTAAAATTTTGAACAAATATTTTGAATAAATTACTAAAATTATTACGTTTTTAATGATTTCTTAATATGCACATAAAAAAAAATATGAAAGGAATATTTATTATATTATTCATATTAATTACTAGAGTTTGTAGTAGCAGTGATAGTGGTGGGGCTCCTAGAGGATTTAATTACTTGACCAACGACTTATGACCAAATAATGAAATCATAGAAAAATTTCATTTCTTTCATCTGACGGCTTTTTGGAGTATATCCACAAATTGTTTTTTACCTTTTTTATATATAATTATAAAGATCTTGTAACGACCCTTATGATCGTTTTGAGTACTAGAGTTGTTTATTTCTTAAAATACTTTCCAATAGAGTCTAGATGATTATTTTGGACTATTCGTAATTATAATTATAAAATTAGAGAGGTAGTTTTAATAATTTACTTAGTTAGTGATTAAAGAAAATACTAGTAAAACAAATAGTGGGTAACTTTTATCATTTTTATATTTGTTCCTGTATAGTAATTCGGTTGTAGATACTCTGTAGAAAAAAATAAGGGTTCTAGTAAAACCGATGTCGATGAATTTCATGGATATAGTGATAGTATTATTGATATTTAATTGTGCGTAGAGATGAAATTCTAAACTTAATTGTCAAGGTCGGTTGCTGCACTATAACGTTGTTATTGATAGGATTATCACTTACCTGGTGAGTCACATTGAGGGTCAAATTTAGGAAATAGTGGATAGTTAATGGTTGGGGTAGGGAATTTATATTATTTTAATGTTAATGTTAGAATTAGATTATTATAGTGTTAATTGGAAAAAGGCAAATTGAGAACTCCTCTCTCTACTCGTGATTGCCAATTTTAAAAATGAAACATTATGGCCAACAAAAAATTAAGAAAGTTAATGACTAATTAATAATTTTTTGGTGATCAATTAAGAGTTGATTAGAATTCTATATTGAATTTGGAATTTCGACCAAAGCTTTAGGCGTTATTCCAGTGTTTAAGTTATGGGTTACGCCTTTGGTTTTAGGTATGGAATTTTTTTATGGTTATCACATTATGACTCTAGTATTAATATGTTGGTATAGGTAGTTAAATATTACGTGTACTATATTATATGGATGTCATTATATAAATCTATAGGAGGAACCAAGACTTAACCTTAAGCTTTAATATAAAAATAAAAGACTTGATATACCAATTGACCTCAAGATTAGGAACTTGAATATAGATTTGTGCTTGAGGATTTTTTCGGATCTAGGCCAAAAGCATAGATTGATGGATGCCCATGAACTTGTTAATTTACAAATTATATATATTTGATAGATTTGAAGTGTTCGATACATTGAAAAAATGAAAAGCATTGGAGAAGTAGTTTGTTTGACTTTGGTTTTTCGGTGGATGTAAGTTATGGTTTATGCTATTTGATACTCTTAATAGTGACTGATATGCATTGAATGATATTCTGAAGTTTTCTATGTACTTGATTGTGTGATTGTGTGGCTTGGTCGTGTGTTTTGTAATTGGTCTGAAATCCCGAGATCTTGGAATGTATAATCTTAAACCATCTTTATCGAAGTAATGCCTTGAATAAAGAAGGCTCTATGAAATCTTATTAACGAATGAAAAATTGGTGATATTAAATGATAAATTAATGGTATTATTGGATCGGGGTGTCACGATCCGACAAGGTATTCTTGAATCGGAGTGTCACGTTTCGACACGGTATTTTTGGATTGGAGTGTCACGTTCCAACATGTATTCTTGGATCGTAGTGTCACGTTCCGACACGATAATATTAACGGAAAACCGTGTTGAATTAATGGAATACTCAATCTCAAAGAACTCAACTCCCAAAATGGTTTGGTTTGGAGGCATGAGTCCTCATGTGTGATCTTGATACCGTTGACTTAATACGTGCCTACTTTATTGTTATTGACACTTGTTCATGTTGTTTGTTTCTTATCACGTATTAAGTGCTATATTTGAGTTATACTATAATTTTTTGTATATTAGTTACTATTTTGGGTTGACCGATGATACTTACTCAGTACATGCGGCATCGTACTGAGCCCTACTTGTTTTCTTTCTTTTCCTTTTATGAGATGTAGCGAGTGTACCTATGACTTCTGATTTCCCTCAGCTCTAGCCAGCCTCTCGCATATCAAGTTCTACGGTGAGCTATCCATTCAAGCTCGTGTTGGGTTTTTTCGATCATGACATGATGTTCTATACTTTCAGACAAATACCATTTTATTCTTTTATTTTGGTGTATTTGGTATTCTTTGACTTAGTATTGGATAGTAGATGTTCTTTATATGATGACTTTCAGATTTTGGGAAATGATATTTAGTAACATTTGATTTTCCGCGTCATGCTTGTACTTTGTAAGTTAGGTTAAATTGGTTGGTTCGCCCACTTAAGAGGTTAAGTGTGAGTGCCATCACTACTCGTTTATGGTCGTGACAGATCTTTCCTCAATTTTAGCTTTGTAACACTTACATTCCTTGTAATTCACGATGTTATGTACTTATGTTATACTTTTCTCCCTTTATCTGAATTTTTGCTCAATTCGTTTAATTTATTGATTATTAATATAAAATATTATGATACGACTAGTTTATCCTTTTTAATATATCCTATTTTGTAAAAACGTTTCTTTTTTAAAAAAAGATTTTTGTTACTTACAATTTTTCATCTTTCTTTAATTAAGAATATTTTTTATCTTCCATTTATCTATTCTGTTAAACTTGTTTTAGAGTTGATGTCACCAATTTGTTTGTCTGATTTTACTAAAAATGAAGAATTTTGTATCAAATGTTGAAACTTGGAACATGGAGTATCATAATTTCACATCGACTGGAATGCAAACAAATTAACATACATTTTGTTCTAATTTTGATCACTTTCTTTTCCTGTTTGATAATTAAGTCATCTTAAAATATTATATTTTCATTTACACTATTATAAGTGATTCTATCGTGAATTGTATAAAATTATAAATTCTTTTAAAGAAAATGATTTTCAATAGAATATGAAAATAAATTGATTAACAACGATTTTTTTAAAAAAATATAATTTTGAAGAGGGCAAATTTGTCTGATAATAATTTTTATAAGTAATTAATAAGTGAAATGAATTGTTACCAAACATTCAAAATAAGGAAGATAAGTACAATATCGTAAATAAAAAAAGGAAGTAAATGTTATTGAGTCAAACTAAAGGGGAAGTCTCTGAAATTATCTCTTTTTCCTAATTAATTTTTGAAAAATATATTTAGTTTTAAAATTTAAAAATTCAATCCAAGTTAAATTTGAGAACTTTCAAAATTTTGAAAACATCGAAAAGATGTTCTAACTTTTTCCACTTTAAATCATTCACAAAAAAAAATAATTAAAAATTAATCAAATATAATTTAAATTTTTAAATATAGCATTTTCAGTTTAAATGTATTGATTTTTCCAAATTTTTATAATGGAACATGATGAAAAGTCTACTTAATTAAATGAGTGAAGTGTTAATAACACATTTAAGCTATCTACTTTTTTTAGTTTATAAAAATTATTGAAAGTTTGAGTTTAGTAATTAAACTACTAGTCTTCAATTTGACAAACACACTTCTCTTTGTCATTAAACTTCATTGATGGTGTGTGCACTATATTCTTTTTTTATTTTGAAAAGATTGCTACATTACACTCTTTACCGACAAAATATTTCATTTTGATAAAAAAAAAAATTAGTATTTGTTAAAATTAAAAAATTATTTTTCTTAAAAACTAAAATTAACACATGTTTTTTCTTACCTCACTCAGCCACCTCCTCTCATCGTACCCCCCCCCCCCCAAAAAAAAAAAAAAAGACCCACTTTCCTTTTTTGTAATTTTTTTTATAGAAATATCTTACTAGCTTCATCCCCCTCTTTCCAATTTTTTTTAAAAAAAAATCCTACATCACCCCCATTATCTAAGTGGTATTTTACACGCACCATTTAGATATTTTTTCAAGTAATGGTTTAAATATAAAACTCACTCTCTAAATAGTTTAGTTATGAAATTTTTAAAAAAGGATAGTCAAATATGTTTTAGATGCATGATTATAATTAAGATTTTGTTTAAATTGGCTTAAAAGTTGATCAAATCTATTTTTAATAGTCGCTTTTACCTTTTGAAAATGTTTGACAAAATTTAAAATATTCTTTTAAAGAGATTTTAAAAAAAATTAGAACCCCCATAGGTCCTTTTTATTTTTTGAGTTAAAAATCATTTAATGTTATTTGACTTAGAAATGCTTATCCAAACAAGGTCTTAATTAATGTTATTCCCTTTTTGAGTTAAGCTTGTGTTGAAGTATATGGAAAAACTCTATAAAGGATGGTGTTTGTTATAAGAAAAGAAATGATATGAGTAAATCAATAATAAGTCATAAGATTTTGTTCCTTTGTCCTTTATTGGTGTTAATATTGAACCAGAAAATTAATGTTGTGGATTATTCAGTGACGAATACGGCTGCAAACACCCCCGGAGGCGCCTGTTTCAATCGAGATATCGGAGCTCAATATGGTCAGCATACAGTGACAGCTGCCACTTCCTACAAATGGAATATCTTCCAACAACAGAATTCTTCACGTGACCATAAAAACGTACCAAAAGTAAGCTTGTTCATCGATGACATGAGCGGATTAGCTTTTGCTATCAACAATGAGATTCATGTTAGTGGAAGGTACACAAAAATAAGCCCATGTCTAAAACTTACATATAAAAAATTGCTTGATCGATATATACATGCATTTTTACAAAATATAAATCTTACTTTATATTATATATAAACACTCTTAATTAGTTATGGCTCAGTAGACAAGATGTGCACAAAGTTGTATGATGTCCATGTATGTTTATTAAGTTTGTAGGTAGAGGTGCACCCCGCTCTGGTAAGTAGGGGTGTACGTGCACCTGTTAATTTCATATAAATAATTAAGTATCTTGAAAAATTGACAAAAACTAGAATATAATAACCGCACATCCAAGGAAAGCATATGAAAGCTATTGGTATAAGCTAGAGGAACCATCACATGACCAAGATTTGAATTTTGTTGAAGCATCTTTCACTATTTTTTTTTCAAGTATAAATAGTTTAAAACATAATATTCCTGGATTCACCTCTCTGTAGATCACTCAAGTTCGATTCCCCATATCCTCATTTTTGTTATGTAATATGACTTGTCTATTTTTTTAAAAGTCATGGTCACCTAAGCTCTAATTTCGTTAGAAAAAAAAGTTCATTTTAATTCAAAAGTATTGTTATAAAATAACTTCTCCTTTTTTTGGCTTAGGTTTCATTATTAATTTTTGTTATTGCTGTCACGACCCAAAACAAGCCGCGAGTGACACCGACACTTATCCTACTATGTGAGCGAACCAACAAATCTAAACCCCAACATTTACCAATATTTCAAGCATAATGAACAAAATATAATGCGGAAGACTCAAAATATTATTAATATAACCAATGAACAAGCTTCTAAAGTTTATCAACTATTATCCCCAAAATCTGGAAGTCATCAAACCAAGAACATCTATCATCAAATTTCTAAATCTAAGAGTATTTAAGAAGCTAAAATAAGTAAAAGAGATGGTCCATGTATGAACTTCAAGACATAAAGACGTGAAGGAGAGAATCCAGATATGACTTAGAAATCCCGTTCATCAGGCTCATGAAAGCAGCAGGGGCATTCGTAAGCCCAAAAGACATTACTAAGAATTCATAATGCCCATACCTGATTCGAAAAGCACTCTTTGACATATCTGCTGCCCGTATTTTCAATTGATGATAACCAGATCTCAAGTCGATTTTTGAGAAGGTCCAAGCACCTTGTAACTGATCGAACAAATCATCAATGCGAGGAAGAGGATACTTATTCTTAATAGTTACCTTATTTAGTTGCCTGTAGTCTATGCACTTCCGAAAACTCCCATCCTTCTTCTTCACAAATAAAACAGGAGCACCCCAAGGGGATGCACTTGGCCTAATAAAACCTTTACCTAACAACTCCTGAAGTTGGGCCTTTAACTCCCTTAACTCTGCTGGAGCCATTCTATAAGGGGGTATGGAAATGGGGCGAGTATCCGGCTCCAGATCAATACAAAAATCAATATCCCTATCCGGTGGCATACCAGGAAGGTCTGTAGGAAACACATCCAGAAACTCACGGACTATCGAAATAGACTCAATCGAAGGTACTTGGGAGGTATCATCCCTGAGATGTGACAAGAAATCTAAACAACATTTACTAACCATTCTCTTAGCACATAGAAAGGAGATGATACAAACTTGGGTGGAAGTATAGTTACCCTCCCATACTAGAGGATCTGTCCCAGGCTTGGCCAATGTCACAGTTTTAGCATTACAATCTAAGATTGCAAAATTTGGAGAAAGCCAAGTCATACCCCGAATTACATCGAAATCAACAATCTCTAGAATAATCAAGTCTACATGAGTATTGTTCCCCACAAAAGTCACAAGACAAGACCTATACACCTTCTCAACTATCACAGACTCACCCACTGGAGTAGAGACATGAATGGGCATGTCAAGCAAATCACAATGTAAATCAAGACCAATAGCAAATGAGGAAGATACATATGAAAATGTGGACCCAGGATCAAATAATACAGAAGCCATGCAATCACACACCAAAAGATTACCTGTGATAACAGCATCAGATGTCTCCGTTGCAGACCTCCCGGGGAAAGCATAACAATGGACCCTATCACCTGTCTGCCCGTTGCCCCTACCATGTAACGCTGCAGTAGCTCCAGTTTGCCCGCCACCACGGTTGATTTGGTGACCTCCATTACCTTGTCCACCACGTCCTCCAGAATAGCGGCCTCTTCCATGACCACCTCTACCTCTGACTATTGGGGGTCTGTAACTCTGTTTTGGACAATACCTCCTAATATGTCCAGTCTCCCCACATCCATAACACTCTCTGGGGTCAAGCATAGGTCTCTGTGAGAACGACGAAGTCTGGGGATAGCCTCCAAACTCAGAGGAATGTTGGCTGGTCTGCGATGGACCCCCAGCTACAGCCTGCAGTGAAGACTGAATAGGTCGGGCTGGGTAACCTCCTGAACTCTGCCCTCTGGAGTAAGAACCACTAAACTTACCTCCCTTACAAAACTTCTTAGATGTCGAGGCCATGGTGAAATCGTCTGGCTTCACCCCCTCCACCTCTATCACAAAATCAACCACTTCTTGAAAGGATTTTGCTGCAGTAGCTACCTGTAAGGCTGGAATCTGCAAGTCTGACCTCAATCCCTTCACAAAACGGCGAATCTGCTCTTGTGGACTGAAGCAAAGCTGGGTGGCATACCTGGATAGTGCACGAAACTTAGCCTCATAAGCAGTAACCGTCATCCTGCCTTGCTCCAGGCTCAGGAACTCATCTCTCCTCCTATCCCTCAAAGTCTGGGGTATATACTTCTCCATAAATAAGCTAGAGAATAATGCCCAAGTCATAGGTGGTGCTTGTGCTGGTTGACACTCAACATACGACCGCCACCACATTTTGGCATTCCCCTGAAACTGATAGGTCACAAACTCAACACCGAATCGTTCTACTATGTCCATCTTATGTAGCAGCTCATGACAATCAACTAGAAAATCATAGGCATCCTCAGATTCAGTACCCTTGAAGACTGGAGGTTTCAACTTCAAGAATTTAGTGAAAAGTTCATGCTGATCACTCGTCATTATAGGCTCGGTAGTCAATCGAGGAAACGTGCCTACTTCCAATGAGGCATCCATGCGGGGAGCCACAGCAGCTGCATGTTGTACTCTCGGAACCTGAGGTGCTGGGGCAGAAAACACTGGAGGTGTCTGGCCCTAATCAGATAGCCCGCTAAGATAAGCAAGAACCTGGTTAATCTTTTCTGGGGTAGGTTGGGGTGGTAATTCCTCATCTTGCACTTGCTCATTTTCCCCTTCCTCACCCTCTCTTACTACCTCATCAGTCGGTGGAGGAGTCACCGCCCTAGTACTAGCTGGACAAGGTGTTTGTCCTCTACCTCTAGAGGACGTCCTCCCGCGACCACTACCATGGCCTCTTGCCACTGCTCATCTTCGAGCTACAGCCCCAGTGGCTGGCTCAGACGCATCCTGTCTTGCCGGTGTTGGTGTTGGCACAGTTGTTGCTCTAGTTCTAACCATCTGCGAAATAGAGTGAGGATGTCAGTTACCAATTTGTATCACCTAGATACCAATTGGATCCAAGTAATAGTACGAAAGAAAGAAAGAATGGAATTTTCCTAAAGTCCTATAGCCTCTCAAAGAAAAGTAAAGGCGTCCCCCTACCGTTCCTCAAGACTCTACTAGACTCGTTCTTGTGTGATGAGACCAATGAACCTAACACTCTGATACCAAGTTTGTCACGACCCAAAATGAGCCGCGAGTGGCACCCACACTTATCCTACTATGTGAGCGAACCAACAAATCTAAACCCCAACATTTACCAATATTTCAACCATAATGAACAAAATATAATGCGGAAGACTCAAGATCTTATTAATATAACCAATGAACAAGTTTCTAAAGTTTATAAACTATTATCCCCAAAATCTGGAAGTCATCACACCAAGAACATTTATCCTCAAATTTCTATATATAAGAGTATTTAAGAAGCTAAAATAAGTAAAAGAGATGGTCCATGTCCGAACTTCAAGACATCAAGGAGAGAATCCAGTCCGAGCTAGGAATAATAGCTCACCCTGAAATCTGATATGCTGGAGACTGGCTAGAGTTGCGGACGAGTCAAAGTCGATGGCACGTTTGCTGCACTCCACAAATAACAAAGAGAAAAATACAAGTAGGGTCAGTACAAGGAACACGTACTAAGTAGGTATCATCGGCCAACTCAAAATAGAAAGCAATATATATCGAATAATAATATAAAACCAACTACAATACCCAACGGGTGACAACAACAAGTACAAGAACCATTGGCCACAACACCAAGCACACCTATGAGGACTCAAGCCTCCACACCATACTCATTTGGGAAATGTTTTCTTTAAATTTGAGTATATTAACATAATTCAAGATTCATTCTCTTTATTCTTCTTGTGTCGGAACGTGACACTCCGATCCCCTACTACTACGTGTCGGAACGTGACACTCTGATCCCCTAATACTACGTTTTGGTTCGTGACACCCGATCCCCTAATTCTACATGTCGGTTCGTGACACCCGATCCCCTAATACTACGTGTCGGTTCGTGACACCCGATCCCCTAATTCTACGTGTCGGTACGTGACACCCGATCCCCTAATTCTCATTACTTTAGTTCATCAAGACTTCTTTTATGTCAAGGCATCATCATTAATATAGAGGGATTAAGGTTCAAGATTCAACCGCCTCATCATTCTAATCCATCACAATTACATAATCACATCATGCAACCACACAATTAAGCATATAGAAGACTTTACAATACTACCCAATACATATCAATCGCTATTTAGAGTTTACTATGAAATAGCATAAACCATAACCTACCTCCACCGAAGAATTGTGATCAAGCAAGCTACTTCTCAATGCCTTTGCTTTCCTCTTCGCTTCTCCCTTTTCTTGCTCGTTCTCCCTCTCTCTGTTCTTTTTCTTTTACCCTAACTATCATATAATTCATTATGATGAAAGTAACCCATTCTTTATTTTAAAGTTATCTCCTTTAACCCCCAAGTAATTAAATTATTATACTTACCCCACTAATTTCCTAATTATAATCAGGAATAGTCGAAAACACCCCTTAAAAACTTTTAGCAGAAATCTGACCCAGTCGGGGTTACGCAGCTCATGACATCCTGTCGTACCTGCGATGGTCCATCCTGCAGGCCCGTCACAAAGTTCAGAGAGTCAAATTCAGTAACGAGGTTTGTGACGTTCCGTCGTGTCTCCGACAGTCCGTGCTGCAATTCCGTCGCGAAGTTCAGAGAGTTGATCCCCGTACCCAGATTTCAGAGTTTAAGTGTTTTGGAACGAAGAGCCTCGACGGTCCGTCGTGACTATAACGGTCCGTCGTGTGGTCTGTCGACACAGTCAGTTATTATCAAAAGTAATTCTACTGCTCGAAACGACTAAACAGGTCGTTACAATTGCATTCCCAATCATAGACAAAAAAAAATTTGTATTATTCAAAATTTGAATGTTACATTTGTGTTTTCAGGTACATCCAAGGTTACTCTGGGGATGTAAGGAGAGAGATCACAGGTGTATTATACCAGGAAGGTTCTCACATTTGGCAGTGGAATGGTAATGGTAAGGCTCCTGGAGGATTAATTGAAGGGATTGTTGATTATGTGAGACTTAAAGTTGGCCTTTGACCAAGCCATTGGGTGAAACAAGGTCAGGGTTATCGTTGAGACCAAGGCTATGATGTTACTGCTCAATTTCTTAGTTATTACAACAGTTTAAGAAATGGATTAGTGCCACAACTTCATAAAAAAAATGAGAAATGGTTATAATAATCAGTTCTTTGTTGACTTAATAGGAAAGACAATTAATCAACTTTGGAGTGACTACAAAGCTAAATATTGCAATTAACTTTACCTATGTACCAATATTACAAGGCTAAGCATGTATGTGTGCCATGGTTTTTTTGAAGATATTATAGTGACAATAATAATATAATAAAAATAAGCTTTCAAGGGGCTAATTTCATAGTTATTTCTTCTGTGAGACTAATTGGTTAGCAATTTCAGTGCAAGCATCCATGTTTATTTGTTGAAATTACTTATGATTCAGAGTTCGGTATAAAATATTCTTAAATTATGCAAAATTCATGAACAAAAATGTCAATATAAAATAGTTTGATTGAAAAGTATCCTTATAGTCAATAGTTTGATCAAAAAATATCTCTATTGTCCTTTTCATTTTTAACTCAATAAATTTCTAGTGACATCTCTTTTCATTAGCAAATACTTGCCCTAGTTCAATTTGAAAATATTAAGAAATAAAATATGTCTTATTTTAATAGATTTTTTATTGTTATCTAGATGAAAACTAATGATGAAGTTAGTATGATCTTATATATATGACTTTCAATTAAAAAGATACATGTAGTTATTCTATTTTTAAGTGATGAAATAAGATTAAGAAGAAAAAAATGTTTCCTATTTATTGATTGACTAAAGTGATTATAAATAGAAAAATTAACACCCCACACACATTTAAGAGGATAAATATCAAGTTGTAATTATACTCTTCAAAAATAAACTACTTATAGCATATTATTATCATCTTATAGCACATCAATTAATAATATATTAATTTAAAAAATAATTAAAAATAAACTATTTATAGCATATTATTATCAAGTTATAGCATATTAACTAATAATATATTAATTAAAAAAATTATTTTACTATGTAACTAATAATTATTATGTTTAAATAATTAGTTTCATTTATTCACTTACTTTTTATCAACAAAATCTTTTAAATTATTACTGATTAATCAATTACCTTTTAAAGTTTTTAATATAAATAATAAATTATTAAATATTAATCAATTAGCTTTTAATATTTTTAATATAAATAATAAATTATTATTTATTAAATATTAATTAAACTTCATATTATATAGTTACCTTTTAAAAAACAAAATCTAAAAGTTAGGGATATGATTTTAATTAATTTCATATTATATGGTTACCCAATAATTACCCACCCCCATATCAACCAGTACTCTTTTATTTTCCCCCAATACACTCAATTTCTCCCCTATTTACATGCTTCTCTTTCTACCCTATTAATTTTGCACACCTTTTTTTCACGTTTCTCTCTATATTAATCAATTAAAGGCAGCAGATGTTTATCTCTCTAATAATTAATTAAATATAGATACCATTTCAAGCTTTAAACTTATTTTCCAAAATCAGATTAAGCTTAAAATACTTATTCAACTACATCTCTATCAATCTTCCACAAAATTAGGTTTTTTATTTTTCAACCATCAAATTCGCAATATTGCAAGATTTTCAAAAAAAATCGTGTTGTTTAGATCATCAAACAGGTTTATTTCTTTAAGTTTTTATTTTTTCTCTAATTCTTTTGTCAAATTATTTAATTTTTATATGTTATTGCTTGATTTTAGGAGAAATTTATGTTGTATAAATAATGCTGGTTTCTTCAAGTTTTATATTTTTTTATGTCAAATTCTTTAATATTTGTTTGTCTATAAATTTTTAGGATCTGGGTTGTTGAATACAATGTATAAACCAAATACCCTAAGGAGATTCACAAGAGATACAAACTACACCGGTAACTTTATGGTTGAAATACCATCTTTTGATTTATGTATAACTCAAATTCAATCGCAAATCTCAGGCTATACAGCTGCGATGGAATTAGAGAAGAAGTCGAATGATGAACTAGTAAGGTGTAGTCCTTCTAAAAGGAAAGTAGTGTCAACGGTGAAAGCAAACGGAAAAAAATGTTACAAGAAGAGGAAAATAAAAATTATGTCCTGGACATGATTGGAGAACCAGTTGTTAATGAAGAACAAGACGAAGTGAGTGAAGAATCACATAGTTCATCAATTTCTTCTTCTTCTTGTCTTCTTGGTATGTGAAACCAAGAGATGATTTTGACTTGTCACAAAAATCCAGCAGTAGATATCTCGTAATACTCATGTCTGCATGTTGTATAAAATATATTTAACTATATATATCATAATATATTAACTGTTGTATTTAATGGTAGTATGCTTAAATGAATATTTGCACTTTATTAAGTGTGTATGATTTTTGTATAAATTTCGATTGCAATATGCAAAAATATTTGAGCACTGTATGAAAAATGTATAAATATTGTATAAATTATGAATGTCATATTGAACTTTGATATATGTAACAGATTCAAATGGTGTGTATATATATATATATATATATATATATATATATATATATTGTCACGTCCCAAAACCGAGCCGCAACTGGCACCCACATTTACCCTTCTATGTGAGCGAACCAACAATTCTAACCCTTAACATTTCAATATAATGCCGACAGAAAGTAATGCGGAAGACTTAAACCCATTAATAAAAATCAATTCAATAACTATTATTATCCCCAAAATCTGGAAGTCATCACCACAAGAACATCTATCCTCAAATTACTAAACTAAGAGTATCTACGAAAACAAAAACAAGTAAAAAGCTAGTCCATGTTGGAAGTTCAAGGCATCAAGACTTGAAGAAGAAGATCCAGTCCAAGCTAGAAGCATTATCTCACCCTGAAGATCTTGTGTGACGAAGACTGGCTAGAATTACTGTTGAGTTGAAGACGACGGCCCGTTTGCTGCACTCCACAAATAACAAAGAAGAAAACATAAAAGTAGGGGGTCAGTACAAAGCACGGGTACTGAGTAGATATCATCGGTCAACTCAAAATAGAAGACAATATATATCAAGTAACAGTATAAAACAACTATAATACTCAACATGTAGCAACAACAAGTACTATAATCATCAATAAGTACTACCAAGTTCATCCATGAGGACTCAAGCCTCAATACCATACTCGTTTTGGGAATTGGGTACATTAGATTGAGTATATTATTCATCTTCCAAGATTCATTATCTTTCTTCCTCTTGTGTCGGTAAGTGACACTCCGCTCCTCATATACTATCCTGGTGCCGGAACGTGGCACTCCGATCCTCATTCTATCCTGGTACCGGAACGTGGCACCCGATCCATATTCTATCCTGGTGTCGGAACGTGACACTCCGATCCTCATATACTATCCTGGTGTCGGAACGTGACACTCCGATCCTCATATACTATCCTGAACGTGACACTCCGATCCTCATATACTATCCTGGTACCGGAACATGGCACCCGATCCCCTAATTCATCAAGCCTTCTTTTATACTAAGGCATCATCAATCTCATTATATAATTTATCAAGCCTTCTTTTATACTAAGGCATCATCATTCTCATTATATAATTTATCAAGCCTTCTTTTACACCAAGGCGTCATCATTAACAAGTGAATTAGAATTTCTTTCAAGATTTAGGATTCAATAGCTTCATCATGCTTATTTTATCACAATTTCATAATCACAATCATGCAAGCATACAATTAAGCATATAGAAGGGTTTACAATACTACCAACACATATCATTCGCTATTAAGAGTTTACTATAATATAGCATAAAAACCATAACCTACCTCCACCGAAGAATTGAATTCAAACAAGCAATTTCCCAAGCTTTGTGTTCTTCCACTTCGATCGATTCCTCTCTCTATCTTTGTTCTTTCTCTTTTTCTTATTCAAACCCTCTTTCTTTTACCCTAATTAGCATATAATTAAGAATAAAAGATGGCAATAATAACCCACTAATTAACTTAAGGTTACCTCTTTTAACCCCCAAGTAATTAGACTTATTAATATTAACCCACTAACTTTATAATTAAGGCAGGAATAGTCAAAAACGTCCCTTAAAACGTGTAAAGAAATCCGACCCCGACTGGGATTACGCAACCTGTGACGGGCCGTCGTGACTGCGACGGTCCGTCCTGCAGGTCGTCGCAAAGTTCAGAGACCCAAATTTCCACCAAGGGTTTGTGATGGTCCGTCACGCCTGTGACGGTCCGTCCTGCAAGTTCGTCACGAAGTTTAGAGAGTCGATTTTCAGTCCCCAATTTCAGAATTTCTAAGTGTTTTGAAACGAGACCCTGCGACGGTCCGTCGTGCCCATGACGGTCCGTCGGTGGGGTCCGTCGCCTCAGCCAATTTTCCAGAAATAAAATCTGCTGCTCAAAACGACTAAACAGGTCGTTACAATAGATACAAATTTACCCATCTTTCGTCCTCGAACGATCACAAGAAGGAAAACAAGGGCAGAAAAGAGTACCTGAATCCGTAAATAGATGTGGGTATTTTTCTTGCATGTCAGTCTCCTTCTCCCAAGTGGCCTCTTCAACCGGTCGATTCTTCCATTGAACTTTGATGGATGCAATCTCTCTCGACCTCAGCTTGCGAACTTCTCTATCTAAAATAGCAACCGGTTCCTCCTCATAAGTCAAATTCTCATCAAGCAAAACTGAATCCCAACGGATGATGTAGTTTCCATCCCCATGGTATCTTTTCAACATGGACACATGAAATACCGGATGCACTCCGGACAGCCCTGGAGGCAAGGCTAATTCATAAGCCACCTCCCCTACTCGCTTAAGTACTTCAAATTGACCAATATACCTTGGGCTTAGCTTACCTCTTTTTCCAAACCGCATCACCCCTTTCATGGGCGAAACCTTCAACAAGACTTGTTCACCCTCCATAAACTCCAAATCTCTAACCTTTCGATCTGCATATTCTTTTTGCCAACTTTGAGCCGCTAGAAGCTTTCCTTGAATGCACTTCACTTTATCTAACGAATCCCTCAAGAGGTCAGTACCCCAAGGTCTAACCTCAAATGCATCGAACCAACCAATGGGAGACCTACACCTCCTCTCATACAATGCTTCAAATGGAGCCATGTCAATACTGGAGTGATAGCTATTATTGTATGAAAACTCCGCTAAGGGTAAGAAGTTATCCCAATGACCACCAAATTCTATCACACATGCACGAAGCATATCCTCCAACACTTGAATCGTTCGCTCAGACTGACCATCAATCTGAGGGTGAAACGCAGTACTAAGGTCAAACCTAGTACCTAATTCAGCATGCAATGTTCTCCAAAACTTAGAAGTAAACTGCGTACTTCTATCTGATATAATGGAGAGTGGAACCCCATGCAACTGAACAATCTCTGAGATGTAAAGTTTGGCTAACTTCTCTGCATTGTAAGTCACCTTGACCGGAATGAAATGAGCAGACTTAGTCAATCTGTCCACAATTACCCAAATGGAATCAAACTTACCCAATGTCTTTGGAAGACCAACCACGACGTCCATTGCAATTCTCTCCCACTTCCATTCAGGAATGGGCATTCTCTGAAGTGTTCCTCCGGGCCTCTGGTGTTCTTACTTTACTTGTTGACAATTTGGACATTTGGCAACAAAATCAACAATGTCGCGCTTCATTCTACTCCACCAAAAGTGTTGTTTTAGGTCACGGTACATCTTGGTTGCACCAGGATGTATAGAATATCCGTAACTATGAGCCTCTGTCAGAATAGTAGTGATCAAATCATCGATGCGGGGTACACATACCCTTCCCTTAATCCTCAAAACACCTTCCTCATCGATTGTTGCTTCTTTAGCCTCTCCTTGCAACACTTTATCTCGAATTCGACCTAGTTTCTCATCATCAAACTATTTTCCCTTGATCTTGTCAAGAAAAGAAGATCTTGCCTCTACACAAGCTAACAATCCTCCCTTCTCATTTATTTCTAACCTCATAAGGTCATTAGCTAGAATCTGGACCTCTCTAGCCAATGGGCGTCTAGAAACTTGCAAATGAGCTAGACTTCCCATGCTTCCGGCCTTTCTACTTAAAGCATCTGCCACAACATTCGCTTTTCCCGGATGATACAAGATAGTGATGTCGTAGTCCTTCAGTAGTTCCATCCATCTCCTCTGCCTCAAATTCAAATCCCTTTGAGTAAAGACGTACTGTAGGCTACGATGGTCCGTATAGACTTCACATTTAACCCCATACAAATAGTGTCTCCATTGCTTTAGTCCAAATACTACCGCGGCCAACTCCAAATCATGGGTCGGATAGTTACGTTCATGCACCTTTAATTGCCTTGAAGCATAAGCAATCACATTCTTCTCTTGCATTAGCACTGCACCCAAACCCGAATAGGATGCATCACAATAAACGATGAAGTTTTTACCCTCCACTGGCAAAGTAAGAATTGGTGCAGTAGTCAACAAGGTCTTGAGTTTCTGAAAGCTTTCCTCACACTCATCCGACCATACAAATGGAACATTCTGCTTAGTCAAGTTCGTTAATTGGGACGCAATAGAGGAGAATCCCTTGACAAATCGGCGGTAGTAGCTAGCTAGACCAACAAAACTCATTATTTCTGACACGTTTGTAGGTCTCACCCAATTCTTCACTGTCTCAATCTTAGATGGATCCACCATCACTCCATCCTTAGAAACCACGTGTCCCAAGAAGGACACTGAATCTAGCCAAAACTCACACTTGGAGAATTTGGCATAAAGCTTCTTCTTCCTTAATAACTCTAACACCATTCTCAAATGCTCCTCATGTTCCTTCTTACTCCGTGAGTATATCAGTATATCATTAATAAATACGATCACAAAGAGATCCAGATATGGCTTGAAAATCCTGTTCATCAAGCTCATGAAAGCAGCAGGGGCATTCGTAAGACCAAAAGACATTACCACAAATTCGTAGTGCCCATACCTAGTTCGAAAAGCAGTCTTGGGCACATCCGTTGCCTGTATTTTCAATTGATGATAACCGGATCTCAAATCAATCTTAGAGAAGACACAAGCACCTTGTAACTGATCGAACAAGTCATCAATGCGAGGAAGAGGATACTTGTTATTAATAGTAACCTTGTTCAACTGCCGGTAGTCTATGCACATCCGAAAACTCCCATCCTTCTTCTTCACAAACAAAACCGGAGCACCCCAAGGATATGCACTTGGTCTAATGAAGTCTTTGCTCAACAACTCTTGAAGTTGGGCCTTTAACTCTCTTAACTCCGCGGGAGCCATTCTGTAAGGGGGTATAGAAATGGGGCGAGTGCCCGGTTCAAGATCAATACAGAAGTCAATATCCCTATCTGGTGGCATACCAGGAAGGTCTGCAGGAACACATCCAAAAATTCACGGACTACCGAAACCGACTCAATCGAAGGTACTTGGGTAGTGCCATCCTTGAGATGGGCCAAGAAAGCTAAACACCCTTTTCTAACCAGTTTCTTAGCACGAAGAAAGGAGATGATACGCACCAGATTGGAAGTGTAGTCACCCTCCCACACTAACGGATCTGTCCCAGGCTTGGCTAACGTCACAGTTTTAGCATTACAATCCAAGATCGCGAAATGCGGAGAAAGAAAAGTCATACCCAGAATTACATCAAAGTCAACCATTTCTAAGATAACCAAATCTACATAAGTGTTGCTCCCCACAAAATTCACCAAACAAGACCTGTATACCTTTTCCACTACCACAGACTCACCCACCGGAGTAGACACACGAATAGGCATATCAAGTAATTCACAATGTAAATTAAGACCATTAGCAAATGAGGAAGATACATAAGAAAATGTGGATCCAGGATCAAACAATATAGAAGCCATACAATCACAAACCAAAAGATTACCTGTGATGACAACATCAGATGCCTCCGCTTCAGACCGCCCAGGGAAAGCATAACAATGGGCCCTATCGTTTGTCTGTCTGTTGCCCCTACCATGTTGTGATGTAGTGGCTCCAGTTTGCCCATCACCTCGGCCGTTTTGGTGACCACCATTACCTCGACTACTGCGTCCCCCAGAATGACGGCCTCTTCCATAACCACCTCTACCTCTAACCATTGGAGGTCTGTAACTCTGTTTTGGACAATACCTCTTAATTTGTCCAGTCTTCCCACATCCATAACATTCTCTGGGTTCAAGCATTGGTCTCTCAGAGAAGGGTTGACCGGTCTGAGGTGGACCCCCAACTACAGTCTATAGTGAAGACTGAATTGGTCGGGCCGAGTAACCCCCTGAACTCTGTCCTTTAGAGTAAGAACCATTAAACTCACCTCCCTTTCGAAACCTTTTTGATATCGATGTCGTGGTGAAGCCATCTGGCTTCACTCCTTCCACCTCTATTACAAAGTCTACTACCTCTTGGAAGGATTTTGCAGTAGCCGCTACCTGTAAGGCCGAAATCCGCAATTCTGACCTCAACCCCTTCACAAACCGGCGAATCCGCTCTTGTGGACTGAAACAAAGTTGAGTGGCATACCTGGATAATGCACGAAACTTAGCCTCATATGCATTAACCGACATCCTACCTTGCTCTAGGCTCAAGAACTCATCCCTTTTCCTATCCCTCAAAGTCCGGGGGATATACTTCTCCATAAACAAGCTAGAGAATGAGGCCCAAGTCATAGGTGTTGCCTCTGTCGGTTGACACTCAACATGTGATCGCCACCACATTTTGGCGTTCCCTTGAAACTGATAACTCACGAACTCAACACCAAAACGTTCTACTATACCCATCTTGTGTAGTAGCTCATGACAGTCAACCAGAAAATCGTAAGCATCCTCAGATTCAGCACCCTTGAAGACTGGAGGTTTCAATTTCAAGAACTTACTGAAAAGTTCATGCTGATCATTTGTCATTATGGGCCCCGTAGTCAGACGAGGAAAGTGCCTATCCCAATGAGGCCATCCATGCGGGGAGCCCCAGCAGCGGCACGTCGTACCTCTGAAACCGGAGGTGTTGGTGCAGAAAACACTGGAGGTGCCTGACCCTGATCAGATAACCCGCTAAGATAAGCAAGAACCTGATTGATCATCTCTGGGGTAGGTTGGGGTGGCAATTCCTCATTTTGCACTTGTTCATTCTCCCCTTCCTCACCCTCTCTTATCACCTCCTCAGTCGGTGGAGGAGTCACCGCCCTAGTATCAAATGGGCTAGGTGCTTGTCCTCTCCCTCTAGAGGACGTCCTCCCACGACCTCTTCCACGGCCTCTTGCCACTGCTCTTCCTCGAGCCACAGCCCCAGTGGCTGGCTTAGACGCTTCTTGTCTTGCCGGTGTTGTTGTTGGCGCAGTCGTTGCTCTAGTTCTAACCATCTGTGAAATAGAGTGAAGATGGTCAGATACCAATTTGTATCACCTAGATACCAATTGGATTCAAGTAATAGCACGAAAGAAAGAAAGAAAGAGTGGAATTTTCCTAAAGTCTTATAGCCTCTCAAGGAAAAGTAAAGGCATCCCCCTACCGTTCCTTAAGACTCTACTAGACCTGTTCTTGTGTGATGAGACCAACGAACCTAATGCTCTGATACCAAGTTTGTCACGTCCCAAAACCGAGCCGCGACTGGCACCCACAGTTACCCTTCTATGTGAGCGAACCAACAATTCTAACCCTTAACATTTCAATATAATGCCGACAGAAAGTAATGCGGAAGACTTAAACCCATTAATAAAAATCAATTCAATAACTATTATTATCCCCAAAATCTGGAAGTCATCACCACAAGAATATCTATCCTCAAATTACTAAACTAAGAGTATCTAAGAAAACAAAAACAAGTAAAAAGCTAGTCCATGCCGGAAGTTCAAGGCATCAAGACTTGAAGAAGAAGATCCAGTCCAAGCTAGAAGCATTAGCTCACCCTGAAGATCTTGTGTGACGAAGACTGGCTAGAATTACTGTTGAGTTGAAGACGACGGCCCGTTTGCTGCACTCCACAAATAACAAAGAAGAAAACATAAAAGTAGGCGTTCAGTACAAAGCACGGGTACTGAGTAGATATCATCGGCCAACTCAAAATAGAAGACAATATATGTCAAGTAACATTATAAAACAACTATAATACTCAACATGTAGCAACAACAAGTACTATAATCATCAATAAGTACTACCAAGTTCATCCATGAGGAATCAAGCCTCAATACCATACTCGTTTTGGGAATTGGGTACATTAGATTGAGTATATTATTCATCTTCCAAGATTCATTATCTTTCTTCCTCTTGTGTCGGTACGTGACACTACGCTCCTCATAATCTATTCTGGTGCGGAACGTGGCACTCGATCCTCATTCTATCATGGTACCGGAACGTGGCACCCGATCCATATTTTATCCTGGTGTTGGAACGTGAACACTCCGATCCTCATATACTATCCTGGTCGGAACGTGACACTCCGATCCTCATATACTATCCTGGTAAGAACGTGGCACCCGATCAATTATACTATCCTGGTGTCGGAACGGGACACTTCGATCCTCATATACATCCTGGTACCGGAACGTGGCACCCGATCCCCTAATTCATCAAGCCTTCTTTTATACTAAGGCATCATCAATCTCATTATATAATTTATCAAGCCTTCTTTATACTAAGGCATCATCATTCTCATTATATAATTTATCAAGCCTTCTTTTACACCAAGGCGTCATCATTAACAAGTGAATTAGGGTTTCTTTCAAGATTTAGGATTCAATAGCTTCATCATGCTTATTTTATCACAATTTCATAATCACAATCATGCAAGCATACAATTAAGCATATAGAAGGGTTTACAATACTACCAACACATATCATTCGCTATTAAGAGTTTACTATAAGATAGCATAAAAACCATAACCTACCTCCACCGAAGAATTGAATTCAAACAAGCAATTTCCCAAGCTTTGTGTTCTTCCTCTTCGATCGATTCCTCTCTCTATCTTTGTTCTTTCTCTTTTTCTTATTCAAACCCTCTTTCTTTTATCCTAATTAGCATATAATTAAGAATAAAAGATGGAAATAATAACCCACTAATTAACTTAAGGTTACCTCTTTTAACCCCCAAGTAATTAGACTTATTAATATTAACCCACTAACTTTATAATTAAGGCAGGAATAGTCAAAAACGTCCCTTAAAGCGTGTAAAGAAATCCGACCCAGACTGGGATTACGCAACCTGTGACGGGCCGTCGTGCCTGCGACGGTCCGTCCTGCAGGTCGTCGCAAAGTTCAAAGACTCAAATTTCCACCAAGGGTCTGTGATGGTCTGTCACGCCTGTGACGGTCCGTCCTGCAAGTTCGTCACGAAGTTCAGACAGTCGATTTTCAGTCCCCAATTTCAGAAATTCTAAGTGTTTTGAAACGAGACCCTGCGACGGTCCGTCGTGCCCATGACGGTCCGTCGTGGGGTCCGTCGCCTCAGCCAATTTTTCAGAAATAAAATCTGCTGCTCAAAACGACTAAACAGGTCGTTTACATATATATATATATATATATATATTATATATATATATATATTATATATATATATATATATATATATGAACATTTTATGAATACTATATGAACATTTATGAATAACAGTAAAGTTCAATGTATATATAATGTATAAACATTGTATGAATTATGAAAACATATTGAACTTGGATATATGTAACAGGAACAAATGGTGCATATATGAACATTGTATGAATATTGTATGAACATTGTATGAATACTATATGAACATTTTATGAATGGCAGTATAGTTCAATGTATATTAATGTATAAACATTGTATGAATTATGAATGTCATATTGAACTTTGACATATGTAACAGAAACAAATGATATATATATATATATATATATATATTATATATATATATATATATATATATATATATATATATATATATGACTTAGAAAACCAAACTTTATAAATGTCAATGAAAACAACTGCACTCAATAAAACAAAACGTGTTTCTTACATTCAAAACAACACAATAACAAATGTAACATTACGAAATCATTGTTCTTGCACATGATAATTTGAACATGTCTTTCTATTGTGTCCAACTTGACGGCATCTACTGCAAGTCATTTTTGTCCTTTTGAATTTCATGTCAGCAAATCCCTTCCATCTTTCAAGTTTTGGTATACCCGCTATAAAAAATTAAAACAAAACATATATTCTAATTTTATTAGAAACATATTCTAATTTGTGTATGAAAATACACAAATGATACACGTTTCATATAATCTTCATACACAATTAAAAAAAATTCAGACTTCAATGTTACACAAATTTATAATCAGTTCATATAATTTATACACACTTCATACACAGTTATATATCATTCACTGTCCTATACAGTACTCAAATTAAACAAACACAATACATTTTCAATACAAATTAACAGATATATATATATATATATATAATTATATATATATATATATATATATATTATATATTATATATCATAATTTGAATAGAAACATATGTTGTACGCCAAAATTATCAAGTTACTAAAAAAAAGAAGTGAAATATGCAGCTATGAAAAATATTCTTGATTTTTTTAAAAAATGACTTATACGTTGAAAGCAATCTGAAAATAATCGTGAAATTTTGGAAAGAAAACTACTTGTAACGTTGATCTAAATATGTTTGAAAATGACAATCTGAAAGTATTCTGAAAATCATAAAATATTTGTTATTATCTGGTTGAGTTTTTTAAGAAATTAATTAAAAAAATAATATTATTTTAACTAACTAGAGTTATTTAAGGCAAGAAAATGTTTAATATCCCTAAAAATGTGCTAATCATATATTTAACTTTAATTAAACTTCCTAAAAAGTGCAACTATTTATATTTAAAAATGTGCTACATGCATTATGTAGCAACTAATAAAGAAACAAAAGTAATGCTAATAATTTATCTACCTTTAATTTAACTCAATAAAAAGTGTTACTTCAAATTCTCAGGCGTGCAACATTGAATAAATGCAGTAATTATGACTGACAAAAGTCACTTAATTTTTATTGTCATAAATTCTTAATCATTAAAATTAATTACTCATTATAACTTTATCTACTTAATTTTTGATTAATTTTTTATAACAACTATTTTTAATAACTTATAGTTAACAATATAATTACTTAGAAAATGACATAGAGTGAGATATTAAATGCTACAAAATGAAACTGAAACTCTAATGCCATAATTTGATAATAATACTACATATAATACTATATACAAAATTTAATAAAAGAAACAAGGATAATTTTTCAAAAATAATATTTTTTTTTTGAAATAAAATATGCTTAAAAAGAAAATAATCATAAACAGATTTTTTTTTAGTCACTAAATAATAATAGGGTATTTTTGGACCAAGTTATTCGGAACAAGTGACTTTGGACCAAACTATTGATTATAGAAGCATTTTTAGACCAAACTATTAATGGAAGATATTTTTATTCCATGTCATATTGTTCAAGGTCAAGTTTTACTCTTTTTAGTTTATGATTTGTTAGCGAATTTAAATTGGTTTATGTTGAAATTATTTATTTGTGTCAAGCTGAAAGTTTTGGTTTAATATAGAAGCAGTAAGCTCTCTTTAAATTCTTCAATTGTATGTGATTTTAGTTTAGTTTATAATTATTATTTTTTCAATTTGTAAGTAAAAATCTGTTTTTTTGTAAACAAAAATAAATGAACACTGGGACAAAATAAGATTGTTAAATTTCTTAAAGTTGGCAGAATTTTGAATTGATTAAGTAGTATCTTTGGTTAAAGTTGACTTTAAATATGCATTTTATGTTAAAAAGGGAAGTTCAAAGATGGTACTCATCCATAACTAGGGACTAGCACATCATATTTATCCCACAAATTCTTACTTTAGAAAAATAGGCAATGGCTGCTTAAGTTATTTTTGTTGAGCAAAAATGACACAAATTAAATTGCTAATTAATGAGTTGAAATTCATCTTTTGACTTGTTCTTAAGTTT
The DNA here is from genome assembly GCA_027704805.1 of Solanum corneliomulleri. Taxonomy (NCBI): domain Eukaryota; kingdom Viridiplantae; phylum Streptophyta; class Magnoliopsida; order Solanales; family Solanaceae; genus Solanum; species Solanum corneliomulleri. The sequence goes on from JAKWIY010003054.1 coordinate 40,965,516, forward strand.
TTTCTTTCCTTTTGATCCATGTTTTATAAAATTATAATTATTTAACATAAGGGTGAAACAAAGTGGGAAGAACCACCGCGATAGATATTGAAGTAAAAAATATCAATTAATCCATGCTCATAATAAAATCAAAGTATAGCATCTCTAATTCTATCAAGTTTGTTGGGGTCCAGCAACAACCAATCTCTACTATACAACTTCGGTAAACCCTCTTGGCAATAATTGAGTCGTCAACTAGAATAGATACAACAAAAGGTCATTGCAATGACTGTGGTACTACAAAAACCTTTTCGACAATAAATAAAGTAATATACGACAATACATAGTCTGAGTCTAACAAGGAACAAATACAGCGAGAAAAAAAAGGCCAGTATACCTATCAATGCATAAATGTGTCACGACCCAAAACCGAGCCGCGAGTGGCACCCACACTTATCCTACTATGTGAGCGAACCAACCAATCTAAACCCCAACATTTCAATACAATATCAACAAAAGTAATGCGGAAGACTTAAACTCATTAAATCAATTCAATAACTTCTAAAAAAAACTCAACATCTATTATTCCCCAAAATCTGGAAGTCATCATCACAAGAACATCTATCCTCAAATTACTAAACTAAGAGTATTCTAAGAAGCTAAATAAATAAAAAGCTAGTCCATGCCGGAAGTTCAAGGCATCAAGAATTGAAGAAGAAGATCCAGTCCAAGCTAGAAGCATTAGCTCACCCTGAAATCCGGTGTAGTGAAGACTGGCTAGAGTTGCGGTTGAGTTGAAGACGACGGCACGTTTGCTGCACTCCACAAATAACAAAGAAAGAAACATACAAGTAGGGGTCAGTGTAATTATCATTGGCAAACTCAAAATAGAAAACAGTATATATCAGATAATATCATAAATCAACTACAATACTCAACATGTAGCAACAACAAGTACTATAATCATTAATAAGTACCGCCAAGTTCACCCATGAGGACTAAAGCCTAAATACCATACTCATTTGGGAATTAGGTTCATTAAATCGAGTATATTAACATCTTTCAAGATTCATTATCTTTATTCCTCTCGTGTCGATACGTGACACTCCGCTCCATATACTATCCTGGTGTGGGAAGGTGACACTCCGATCCATATTCTATCCTAGTGTCGGAACGTGACACTCCGATTCATAATCTATCCTGGTGCCGGAACGTGGCACTCCGATCCCCTAATTCTACATGTCGGTTCGTGACACCCGATCCCCTAATTCTACGTGTCGGTTCGTGACACCTGATCCCCTAATTCTACGTGTCGGTTTGTGACACCCGATCCCCTAATTCTACGTGTCGGTTCATGACACCCGATCCCCTAATTCTACGTGTCGGTTCGTGATACCCAATCCCCTAATTCTACGTGTCGGTTTGTGACACCCGCTCCACTAATCTCATTCTATCAATTCATCAATCCTTCTTTTATACCAAGGTATCATCAATCTCATTACTTTAGTTCGTCAAGGCTTCTTTTATACCAAGGCATCATCAATCTCATTACTTTAGTTCATCAAGCCTTCTTTTATACCAAGGCATCATCGTTAACAAAGTAGATTAGGGTTTTTTTCAAGATTTAGTATTCAGTAGCTTCATCATGCTTATTTTATCACAATTATATAATCACATTTATGCAAGCATACAATTAAGCATATAGCAGGGTTTACAATACTACCAATACATATCATTCTCTATTAAGAGTTTACTATGAATAGCATAAAAACCATAACCTACCTCCACCGAAGATTCGTGATCAAGCAAGTAAATTCCCAAAGCTTTGTGCTTCCTCTTCGTTCGTATCTCTCTCGATCGTTTCTCTTTCCCTCTCCTTGTTCTTTCTATTTTTCTTATTCAAACCCTCTTTCTTTTACCCTAATTAGCATATAATTAAGTATAAAAGATGATGAATTAACCCATTAATTAATTCAAGGTTATCTCTTTTAACCCCTAAGAAATAGACTTATTAATATTAACCCACTAAATTTATAATTATAGCAGGAATAGTCCAAAACACCCCTTTAAAACTTAAACAGAAATCCGACTGAGCCTGGGATTACGCAACCTGTGACGGCCCGTCGTGCCTGCGACGGTCCGTCCTGCTGCTTCCGTCACAAAGTTCAGAGACTCAATTTCCTTGAAGAGTCTGTGACGGTCCGTCGTACCCACGACGGTCCGTACTGTCATGTCGTCACGAAGTTCAGAGACTTAATTTATGTGGAAGACCTGTGACGGCCCGTCGTGCCTGCGACGGTCCGTCCTGCCATTCCGTTACGAAGTTCAGAGAGTCGATTCCAGTAACCAAATTTTAGAATTCTAAGTGTTTTGGAACGAGACACCCTCGACGGTGCGTCGTGCCCATGACGGGCCGTCGTGGGTTCCGTCGACTCAGGCAGTTTTTCCAGAATTAAAATCTGCTGCTCAAAACGACTAAACAGGTCGTTACAATAGATATCAATTTACCCATCATTCGTCCTCGAACGATCACAAGAAGAAAAACAAGGGCGAAAAGGAGTACCTGAATCTGTAAACAGATGTGGGTATGTTTCTTGCATATCGGACTCCTTCTCCCAAGTGGACTCTTCAACCGGACAATTCTTCCATTGAACCTTGATGGATGCAATCTCCCTCGACCTCAGCTTGCGGACTTCTCTATCTAAAATTGCAACAGGTTCCTCCTCATAAGACAAATTCTCATCAAGCAAAACTGAATCCCAACGAATGATGTAGTTTCCATCCCCATGGTATCTCTTCAACATAGACACATGAAATACCGGATGCACTCCTGACAGTCCTGGAGGCAAGGCTAATTCATAAGCCACCTCTCCTACTCGCTTAAGTACTTCAAATGGTCCAATATACCTTGGGCTTAGCTTACCTCTTTTACCAAACCGCATCACCCCTTTCATGGGTGAAACCTTCAGCAAGACTTGTTCACCCTCCATGAACTCCAAGTCTCTAACCTTTCGATCTGCATATTCCTTTTGCCTACTTAGCGCCGCTAAAAGCTTTTCTTGAATAGATTTCACTTTCTCCAATGAATCTCTCAAAAGCTCAGTACCCCAAGGTCTAACCTCAAATGCATCAAACCAACCAATGGGAGACCTTCATCTCCTCCCATACAATGCTTCAAATGGGGCCATGTCAATACTTGAGTGATAGCTATTATTGTATGAAAACTCCGCTAAGGGTAAGAAGTTATCCCAATGACCACCAAATTCTATCACACATGCACGAAGCATATCTTCCAACACCTGAATCATTCGCTCAGACTGACCATCGGTCTGAAGGTGAAATGCAGTACTAAGGTCCAACCTAGTAACTAATTCCGCATGCAATGTTCTCCAAAACTTAGAAGTAAACTGTGTACCTCTATCTGATATGATGGAGAGTGGAACTCCATGCAATCGAACAATTTCTGAGATATAGATTTTGGCCAACTTCTCTGCATAGTAAGTCACCTTGACAGGAATGAAGTGAGCAGACTTAGTTAATCTGTCCACAATTACCCAAATGGAATCAAACTTACCCAATGTCTTTGGAAGAACAACCACGAAGTCTATTGCAATTCTCTCCCACTTCCATTCAGGAATGGGCATTTTCTGAAGTGTTCCTCCGGGCCTCTGGTGTTCATACTTTACTTGTTGACAATTTGGACATTTGGCAACAAAATCCACATTGTCGCGCTTCATTCTACTCCACCAAAAGTGTTGCTTTAGGTCACGGTACATCTTGGTTGCACCAGGATGTATAGAATATCCGGAACTATGAGCCTCTGTCAGAATAGTGTTGATCAAATCATCGACGCGGGGAACACATACCCTTCCCTTAATTCTCAAAACACCTTCCTCATCGATTTGTGCTTCCTTAGCCTCTCCTTGCAACACTTTATCTCGGATCCGGATCAATTTCTCATCCTTAAACTGTTTTCCCTTGATCTTGTCAAGAAAAGAAGATCTCGCCTCCACACGGGCCAAAAATCCTCCCTCCTCATTTACTTCTAGCCTCATAAAGTCATTAGCCAAGTTTTCGATTTCTCTAGCCAACGGGCGTCTAGAAACTTGCAAATGAGCTAGACTTCCCATGCTTCCTGCCTTTCTACTTAAAGCATCTGCCACAACATTAGCTTTTCCCGGATGATACAGAATAGTGATATCGTAGTCCTTCAGTAGTTCCATCCATATCCTCTGTCTCAAATTCAAATCTTTCTGAGTAAAGACATATTGTAGGCTACGGTGATCCGTGTAGACTTCACACTTAACCCCATATAAATAGTGTCTCCATTGCTTTAATGCAAACACTACCGCAACCAACTCCAAATCATGGGTCGGATAGTTACGTTCATGCACCTTTAATTGCCTCGAAGCATAAGCAATCACAGTCTTCTCTTGCATTATCACTGTACCCAAACCAGAATAGGATGCATCACAATAAACAATGAAATTCTTACCCTCTACTTGCAAGGTAAGGATAGGTGCAGTAGTCAGCAAGGTCTTGAGTTTCTGAAAGCTTTCCTCACATTCGTCGGACCATACAAATGGAACATTCTGCTTAGTCAAGTTCATCAATTGGGAAGCAATGGAAGAGAATCCCTTGACAAATCGACGGTAATAGCTAGCTAAACCAACAAAGCTCCTTATTTCTGACACATTAGTAGGTCTTACCCAATTCTTCACTGTCTCAATCTTTGAAGGATCCACCATCACTCCATCCTTTGAAACCACGTGCCCCAAGAAGGACACTAAATCTAGCCAAAACTCACACTTGGAGAATTTGGCATAAAGATTTTTCTCCTATAATACTTCCAACACAATTCACAAATGCTCCTCATGTTCCTTCTTACTCTTGGAGTATATCAGTATATCATCAATAAATACGATCACAAAGAGATCCAGATAAGGCTTAAAAATCCCATTCATCAATCTCATGAAAGCATCAGGGGCATTCGTAAGACCAAAAGACATCACTTCAAATTCGTAATGCCCATACCTGGTTCGAAAAGCAGTCTTTGGCACATCCGTTGCCCGTATTTTCAATTGATGATAACCGGATCTCAAGTCAATTTTAGAGAAGACACAAGCACCTTGTAACTGATCGAACAAGTCATCAATGCGAGGAATGAGATACTTGTTCTTAATAGTTACCTTGTTCAACTGCCGGTAGTCTATGCACATCCGAAAACTCCCATCCTTCTTCTTCACAAATAACACCGGAGCACCCCAAGGAGATGCACTTGGTCTAATGAAGCCTTTCCTCAACAACTCTTGAAGTTGGGCCTTTGACTCTGTTAACTCCGCGGGAGCCATTCTATAAGGGGGTATATAGAAATGGGGCGAATACCCGGTTCCAGATCAATGCAAAAATCAATATCTCTATCCGGTGGCATACCTGGAAGATCTGCAGGGAACACATCCAGAAACTCATGGACTACCGAAACCGACTCAATTGAAGGTACTTGGGTAGTGTCATCCCTGAGATGTGCCAAGAACGCTAAACACCCCTTACTAACCATTCTCTTAGCACGAAGAAAGGAGATGATACGAACCGGAGTGGAAGTGTAGTCGCCCTCCCACACTAACAGACCTGTCCCAGGCTTGGCTAACGTCACAGTTTTAGCATTACAATCCATGATCGCAAAATTCGGAGAAAGCCAAGTCATACCCAGAATTACATCAAAATCAACCATTTCTAAGATAACCAAGTCTACATAAGTATTGCTCCCCACAAAAGTCACCAGACAAGACCTATATACTTTTTCAACTATCACAGACTCACCCACCGGAGTAGAAACACGAATAGGCATGTCAAGCAATTCACAATGTAAATTAAGACCAGTAGCAAATGAGGAAGATACATATGAAAATGTGGAGCCAGGATCAAATAATACAGAAGCCATGCAATCACAAACCAAAAGATTACCTGTGATAACAGCATCAGATGTCCCCGCTTCAAATCTCCCAGGGAAAGCGTAACAATGGGCCCTATCGCCTGTCTGCCCGTTGCCCCTACCATGTTGTGTTGTAGTGGCTCCAGTTTGCCCGTCACCCCGGCCGTTTTGGTGACCACCATTACCTCGGCCACCACGTCCTCCAGAATAACGGCCTCTACCATGACCACCTCTACCTCTAGCTATTGGGGGTCTATAACTCTGTTTTGGACAATTTCTCCTAATATGTCCAGTCTCCCCACATCCATAACACTCTATGGAGTCAAGCATAGGTCTCTTAGAGAAGTGTTGACCGGTCTGAGGTGGACCCCCAACTACAGTCTGTAGTGAAGACTGAATTGGTCGGACTGAGTAACCTCCTGAACCCTGTCCTCTAGAGTAAGAATCATTAAACTCACCTCCCTTTCAAAACCTTTTTGATGTCGATGCCATGATGAAGTCATCTGGCTTCACTCCTTCCACCTCTATCACGAAGTCTACCACTTCTTGAAAGGATTTTGCCGTAGCCGCTACCTATAAGGCTGAAATCCGCAATTCTGACCTCAAACCCTTCACAAAACGGCGACCGCTCTTGTGGACTGAAACAAAGTTGGGTGGCATACCTGGATAATGCACGAAACTTAGCCTCATATGCAGTAACCGACATCCTACCTTGCTCTAGGCTCAAGAACTCATCTCTTTTCCTATCCCTCAAAGTCCGGGGGATATACTTCTCCATAAACAAGCTAGAGAAAGATGCTTAAGTCATAGGTGGTGCCTCTGTTGGTTGACACTCAACATGTGACCGCCACCACATTTTGGCGTTCCCTTGAAACTGATAAGTCACAAACTCAACACCAAACCGTTCTACTATACCCATCTTGTGTAGTAGCTCATGACAGTCAACCAGAAAATCGTAGGCATCCTCAGATTCAGCACCCTTGAAGACTGGAGGTTTCAATTTCAAGAACTTACTGAAAAGTTCATGCTGATCATTTGTCATTATAGGCCCTGTAGTCAGACGAGGAAACGTGCCTATTTCCAATGAGGCATCCATGCGGGGAGCCACAATAGCTGCATGTTGTACCTCCGGAACGCCAGGTGCTGGTGCAGAAAACACTGGAGGTGTCTGGCCTTGATCAGATAACCCGCTAAGATAAGCAAGAACCTGATTAATCATCTCTGGGGTAGGTTGGGGTGGCAATCCCTCATTCTGTACTTGTTCATTCTCCCCTTCCTCACCCTCTCTTACCACTTCCTCAGTGGGTGGAGGAGTCACCGCCCTAGTACCAGATGGGCTAGGTGCTTGTCCTCTTCCTCTAGAGGACGTCCTCCCACGGCCTCTTGCCATTGTTCCTCAACGAGGTACAGCCCCAGTGGCTGGCTCGGACGCATCCTGTCTTGCCGGTGTTGGTGTTGGTGCAGTCGTTGCTCTAGTTCTAACCATCTGCGAAATAGAGTGAAGATGGTCAGATACCAATTTGTATCACCTAGATACCAATTGGATCCAAGTAATAGCACGAAAGAAAGAAAGAAAGAATGGAATTTTTCTAAAGTCTTATAGCCTCTCAAAGAAAAGTAAAGGCGTCCCCCTACCGTTCCTTAAGACTCTACTAGACTCGTTCTTGTATGATGAGACCAACGAACCTAATACTCTGATACCAAGTTTGACACGATCCAAAACCGAGCCGCGAGTGGCACCCACACTTATCCTACTATGTGAGCGAACCAACCAATCTAAACCCCAACATTTCAATACAATATCAACAAAAGTAATGCGGAAGACTTAAACTCATTAATGAAAATCAATTCAATAACTTCTAAAAAAAACTCAACATCTATTATTCCCCAAAATCTGGAAGTCATCATCACAAGAACATCTATCCTCAAATAACTAAACTAAGAGTATTCTAAGAAGCTAAATAAATAAAAAGCTAGTCCATGCCGGAAGTTCAAGGCATCAACACTTGAAAAAGAAGATCCTGTCCAAGCTAGAAGCATTAGCTCACCCTGAAATCCGGTGTAATGAAGACTGGCTAGAGTTGCGGTTGAGTTGAAGACGACGGCACGTTTTCTGCACTCCACAAATAACAAAGAAAGAAATATACAAGTAGGGGTCAGTACAAAACACAAGTACTGAGTAGGTATCATCGGCCAACTCAAAATAGAAAACAGTATATATCAGATAATATCATAAATCAACTACAATACTCAACATGTAGCAACAACAAGTACTATAATCATTAATAAGTACTGCCAAGTTCACCCATGAGGACTCAAGCCTCAATACCATACTCATTTGGGAATTAGGTTCATTAAATCGAGTATATTAACATCTTTCAAGATTCATTATCTTTATTCCTCTTGTGTCGGTACGTGACACTCCGCTCCATATACTATCCTGGTTTCGGAACGTGACACTCCGATCCATATTCTATCCTGGTGTCGGAACGTGACACTCCGATCCATAATCTATCCTGGTGCCGGAACGTGGCACTCCGATCCCCTAATTCTACGTGTCAGTTCGTGACACCCGATCCCCTAATTCTACGTGTCAGTTCGTGACACCCGATCCCCTAATTCTACGTGTCGGTTCATGACACCCGATCCCCTAATTCTACGTGTCGGTTCGTGACACCCGATCCCCTAATTCTACGTGTCAGTTCGTGACACCCGCTCCACTAATCTCGTTCTATCAATTCATCAATCCTTCTTTTATACCAAGGGTTCATCAATCTCATTACTTTAGTTCGTCAAGCCTTCTTTTATACCAAGGCATCATCAATCTCATTACTTTAGTTCATCAAGCCTTCTTTTATACCAAGGCATCATCGTTAACAAAGTAGATTAGGGTTTTTTTCAAGATTTAGGATTCAATAGCTTCATCATGCTTATTTTATCACAATTATATGATCACATTTATGCAAGCATACAATTAAGCATATAGCAGGGTTAACAATACTACCAATACATATCATTCGCTATTAAGAGTTTACTACGAATAACATAAAAACCATAACCTACCTCCACCGAAGATTCGTGATCAAGCAAGTAAATTCCCAAAGCTTTGTGCTTCCTCTTCGTTCGTATCTCTCTAGATCATTTCTCTTTCCCTCTCCTTGTTCTTTCTATTTTTCTTATTCATACCCTCTTTCTTTTACCCTAATTAGCATATAATTAAGTATAAAAGATGATGAATTAACCCATTAATTAATTCAAGGTTATATCTTTTAACCCCCAAGAAATTAACTTATTAATATTAACCCACTAAATTTATAATTATAGCAGGAATAGTCCAAAACGCCCCTTTAAAACTTAAACAGAAATCCGACCCAGCCTGGGATTACGCAACCTGTGACGGCCCGTCGTGCCTGCGACGGTCCGTCCTGCTTCTTCCGTCACAAAGTTCAGAGACTCTATTTCCTTGAAGAGTCTGTGACGGTCCGTCGTACCCACGACGGTCCGTCCTGTCATGTCGTCACGAAGTTCAGAGACTTATTATGTGGAAGACCTGTGACGGCCCGTCGTGCCTGCGACGGTCCGTCCTGCCATTGCGTTACGAAGTTCAGAGAGTCGATTTTAGTACCCAAATTTTAGAATTCTAAGTGTTTTGGAACGAGACACCCTCGACGGTCCGTCGTGCCCATGACGGTCCGTCGTGGGTTCCGTCGACTCAGGCAGTTTTTTCCAGAATTAAAATCTGCTGCTCAAAACGACTAAACAGGTCGTTTCAAAATGTGATTCTTCCCACTTCCAGAACTCAATGCTCCCCCTTTGAGGAATATTGTGCCCTCTCTCTGCAGAACGTAGTAAAACATATGACCTTATTACTGATCTGACCCTCTGTCTTGAACCCTTTTGACCCTTGAATGGACTATATATTTTTATATAGACCTCTTGGTCATAAGAATAGCATGTTATGGAGTCCTAACGACATGTTTAATGCACTTTAAGCAATGTCAATATTATTACATGATTTGTTTATTTTAAAATATTATTTATTATTCAATATAAAATTAAAAAATAAAAAATATATAATTATAATTAACAAAAGAAATGTACATTTAAAATAGATATTTTTGGAGGGCCAAAGATTTCACATTTTCAATTATAGAGAAAAATAATTAATTTTATAGAAGAACATAAAAGGAAGAGAAGTTACAATATATTTGGTAATTATGAATTTTGAGTGATTAAAAGTTAAAGCGTAACTCATATGGCTAATCCATATTTTATCCATATTTTTATGGGTTGAATATGGGTATCAACCCATATTTTACTCATGAAAAAAGTTACTCACCCAACCCATTAAATATGAATGGATTGGTTGGGTTACCAAAATATGGGCTCACTCTACCTGCACTAAGTGCAGCTATAATGCAAGTTCAATAACATTTGTAATCCAAAGAGCTCGATCCTTATGACTCAGCTCTATAGCATGATATAAGCGAAAGAAAGGTTAACTTTTCTGAATAATGTATGAAGCTTCATGCGTATAGAATGTGGTCCACAACATATTTATAAACAAGATTGTACTTGACATAGCTTAGCGACTACCTAGGATACGAGATTGCTTTGATACCAAGTTTGTCATGCCCCAAACTCAAAAAATGCAATTGGCACCTAATGTAAAAAATTAGGCTAGAGATACAAATGGTTGAGTATTAGATAAGATTGACTTAAGTAGAGATCCAAGTCCAACACTGATACAAGTAAACCAATCAACTATAGTGACTAGAGAGAGCTTTTTTTGTGTGATTGAAAGCTAGAAATTTTTTAAAAAAAAGTGACTAGTCACATGATTTATGGCACCTAAATCAGTCACTTATTTATTTAAAAAGGTTATTGTAAGACATGTTTCATCTGTCTTAGCAAATGCAGTAGTTGAAGTATCTTCAATGATTCTGGATATTGAGATAATTTTGTGAATCATGTGTTCGAATCAAAATCATTTTATCAAAAGATGAACGATTAGTACTAGCAAAACTCATTCTCTTATTGGTAATTCTATTAGTGAAGTAGTAGCACCATTTATCCCCAACAAATATTATTTTGAAAGAGACGAATTTAGTATTCAAAATTTCTTAGTAGCGAGCAAACAACCCCTGGATGTAATAAAGGTCAAATGCACATCTTTGACAAATGGAACAAAACATCGTACTTTCCCAAATCCTGGCTAAAACTTCAAGAAGACGCAAACTGCATAATAAATATGGACCAAAAAATATAAATACTAATCAGAAGAACTAGATAACAATTTACCGACCTTCTCCAAATGTTGGTGGAAGAGAGAACGAGACAATAACCAATTTCTCTAGCTGAAAATATGTGTCTTTCTCAGATGATGTTTTGTTGAACAAACCCCACTTGATCTTGATTAAAAATAATAATAGATGTCAAAAAAGCAAGATCGACAGAAAGCAAAGTCGATCACGACAAAGTTACTGCTTAGGGACGTAAATGGGGTGGGTTAGGGAGGGGGAAGTCTTGACCTATTAACATTTTGATCCGCCCTATCCTGCCCTATTTAATATGTTTCAAATAAATTGCCCTGCCCCCCCCCCATCCCACCCCTCCCCGTTGTGCCCTTCCGCACCCTACCCCATTTACAACAACAATTGGGACATTATACATGCATATATATATATATATATATATATATATATATATATATATATATATATATATATATATATATATATATATATATCCAAATTTTACAGCCGCACATCTTGAAATTCACTAGAAAAGTACTCATTTTTGAACACTAGTAAAGCACTAGTAAAATGCTTCCAAAGCACTATTTATTATTCTATTGCCAAAAAGTTTCCAGATGGCCCTTATCTACATAATAATAGGATTGTGCAATGACAGTAATTTCTAAAAAGCGATGTATGAATTAAGCAAACAAAAAATTCTAAAAAATTTGCTACAAAAGGAAAAAGAACCAATAAAAAACACAAATTTTCTTTCTTTATGTCAATATTGAGCAGCTCGTATCACTAGAAAATTTCAACCAAATGTCCAAAGCAAGAGAAGTTACACCCCCTATAGCTTTAATATATTACTCTTTCACTAGTTGCCCCATGGTGAGAGCTACGACGAAAATTCATGTATAACTTTTTTATCTATTGTTGTCCCCCTTAGTGATGCTTGGTCATACATTCATTCACCTTTAATTTATAGGATGCAACGCGACAGTATTGGTCTAAAGGGTCAAAATGTATCAGAATATGATTGAAAGCTGTCAATTTCCTTCCATTGTAACAATTAGTTATTCTTCTTTACTATCATTATCTGGACTCCACATTTTCCTCTTCATCAATCAGCATTGGGCGTGAAACTGAACTTCGGCTCTTCCTCTTCATCAATCAACCTTGGACATGACACTTTATTATGGTTGAAGTAAAACCTCAAAAGAAAATTATAATACTTATAAGAATTGAATAACTATTAAGATAACAATGACAAAATTGCATATCATTTATTTCATTCCTTAACCATGTGCGAAAACACATTAAAACTTTGAAATTATTAGGATGCAATCTACTGCGATGCGGACTAATCAACCTCCCACTAGTGTTAAATGTTGATTCCTAAGCAACACTAGACACAATAATGGCTAAGAGATCACGAGTCATCTACCAACTTCATCTTATATCTTGGATCAAAGATTGCAGCTATACCCATCATTACATGCACTTCATCCCAATAGTTTTAAAATTTCAATAACGTAGACGCCATAGTGTTAGGACCGGAAATACGCAGGTGTTTATGCGGAAGCTAGCAAAGCAAACCTCGAAAGACCACGAGTAAGAAGACAACGAGAAATATACCAAAAGACACAAATATTTAACGTGGTTCGGTCAATCGACCTACGTCCATAAAGGAGATGAGCAATCCACTATAAATATGAGAGTACAAAATACAGAGGGAAAGAACCTCAACCAATTCACTCGGAATACATGGGAGGTTCACACAAGTGATAACATATCAAGCTTGTGACCCATAAATTCTCCCCCTAACCAAAACTCTCAAAGTCCTTGAGACTACATTGTGAATGCTAATTAAGTTAGAAGGAACATGTCTCTATTTATAGAGTCCTAGACCTTTTCCTACTAGAAAAAAAGATTAGCCAATCCAAAACATTTTCCTAAAAGGAAAACCTATTTATGGTAAGAAATTTAGGGCAAAATAAAACCCAACACATAGAGCTAATCAAAGGATTAAACCTTTTCCCTAACCTTCCAACTCCATCTTGATTTCATAAACTTTTGTAGAGTATTGACTAAAAGTGGGATATTGAGTCTCATCACCTTTAACCCTTCTTGGACAATCAGATTTAAGATGTGTGAGGTATAATGTACATGAAACACTTAGTCATATCCAATAACATATCTCTTTTATTAAGTTTCTCATCCAATAAGGTTCTCATCATTGCATTGTTAGAAGTAGAATTATCAACTGCCATAGTTGATATTCTCCGTTCAAGATTAGAGTAAAAATATTTTGATTACACCATGATTACACCTGTGACGGCCCGTCGTATCTGCGACGGTCTGTGCTGCCGTTCCGTCGTAAAGTTCAGAGAGTTGATCCCAGCACCCAGATTTTCGAGTTTAAGTGTTTTGGAACGGAGATCCTCGACGGACCGTTGTGCTTATGACGGTTCGTCCTACCTGTCGTTGAGGGTAATGAAGGGATCCACAGGAGAAATTTCACAAGTATGGGACGACGGCGTCCATCACGATCCGTTGGGACCATGACGGTCCGTCGCGTGATTGATACGCTCAAACTTACTTCTCAAATGAGAAGTAAAGCGGTCGCGTCAAGTAAATAACCCAACTAGTGAGGTTGGGATCGTTCCCACGAGGAAAATAGTCTAGACTTAACTCCAACTTGTTATTACTATTGTTCGGTTGATGACTTCCTTAAAAAGTAAAAGCATAAAGGGGGGTTTTGTACTTCCTAATAAAATAAAAATAACTAACGAACTTGACAGAGACACTTAACAGCTTTTAATGTTGAGTTTTAATCAAGTAATCAAAGTAACTAGGGTTTACGTGTTCCCCACAGGTTCATAACTTGATAATTCTAGCTATAACAATTCTTTCCTAGTATCTTGCATGCAAAGTGATAAGTTATGTATTTCTAAATCCTTGGTCCGGCATCTAGAAAATCTCACTCCGCACCTTGGTCCAGCTACGTGTGTTGCTTTCCTAACCCTTATCCCTACCTCATATTAAGCATCATATTCGATATTTGACTCAGTTATTACCTCGTACCAATCAATACTAGCCTATTAGATAGTATACACTAAATCTATGTTAATAATTCTTTCCTATTATATACCTCCTTGGTCCGGCAAGTAGCATTAAGGCGAGTTCTAACGTTGATCATCCGTTAAAAAGACTTCTAAGCGAAAGAATTATTAATACATGCAAGACACTATTCTAGAATTGTTATTTTAGCTAGGGTTTATCTCATTATTTGCCTATGGTTCCCACAACCCTAGTTATAGAGTTTAGTTCCTCATAGCCATAAACACAATATTCAAATATGTTAAACAAGAATTCATGTACTTACTTTAATGAGAAAGAATAAAGTCCGAAGATTTGCTTGATTAATCAACAAGAGTTACTTGTAAGAATCTCCAACAATCAAACACTCAGAAAAACAAAGTCTAATAATGTGATGTTTAATCTCCAAGAGTCTAACCTCAAAAATGAGGTTTTTCGAACTATTTATAAAAAATAAAAACCTAATTAAACAAGGATTCTAATTACTGGAAATCTGCCAAAACGCGGCTGGGTCGACGGACCACGCGACGGAACGTCGTGGTCATGACAGACCGTCGTGGGCTCCGTCGCCCCATACTTGGGTGCAATTCTTCTGCTGCTTTCTTCATTCCCCTCGATGGCAAGTGTGACGGACCGTCATAGGCACGACGGTCCGTTGAGGGTCTTCGTTACAAAATACTTCAACTCTTGGAATCTGGGTACTGGGATCACTTCTCTGATCTTCGCGACGAACCTGCAGGACGGACCGTCATATCCATGACGGACCGTCACAAGCTTCGTAATCCCACACTTGGTCAGACTTCCCCATCTTCCTTCAGCAGCTTCTCTACACTGCCACCTACGGACCGTCACAAGCACGACGGACCGTCATAAGCTCCGTAGGTGGTCTCTTCTGCATTTTTCGCTCAAAATCTCCGCATTCAGCTTTAAACAGATTTCCTGTAAAACAAAGAAAAACTTATATCAAAATTAGCAAAAAAGGGCTTTCGGACACACTAAACTTAAGGAAAAAGTATTAATTATACCGTGAAACCACGGTATATCAACACCCTCAACTTAAATTCGTTGTTTGTCCTCAAGCGACGCACTATGACTCACTACACAATCTTTGTACAATAGTATTCATGTTTTATCCTTTGCAATCATTTGGCTATCAATCCCGACTAATCCCATCAAATCTATGCATGCTATCACTATTAGGCTTGACTTTTGTGGGATTCGATCATGACACAGACTCACCATGCACTAACACCTATCCTCTTCAATTTCTCACCGAGGTGCTAACAATTCCGGTATTGCAACTAGTGTCCTCACTTTAGAACAAAATCCTCATTTTTCACACAATGATTTCAGTTTGAGTATAAGGATTACATTTCAACACTCGCTCTCAGAACAAAGTCACACTCATTCATACCTATTGCCATAAGCTTGCCCTTATTTTCACTGCCTTAAGTTCGCTATACAACCCTTAGGATCACGATAGGACTTTGTTAGCTTGTAATATAGGCTCAGAGTAAGGTAGGGTATATTTAGGTATACTTTAGTGACTTTTTGCCCTCCTTGACATATCGGTTAAACCTTCCGCTCTATATCACTTTATCTCGCCCAGTTTCTCCTATTCTTTCACCTTGCTGTTTCCCTTCTTTCTTCATTTGTGTAAGTGACTCTTTTCTTTTCTTGTTTGTAATTCTTGAATATTTCTTTTTTTTTTCAACGAGTTCTTGAGTCACTTTACTTTTGTTCTTTCAACCCCACTTTCCAGAGCATTCCTCAAAACAGCCACCCTCAACTCATGGCTTTGCCATGAGTCAAGGTACACAATACCCAAAATCGGGTCAGGGCCATAACGAAGGTTGTTTATACATTAGCCACCCTCAACTTATGCTTTTGGCATAAGCTGAGGTGCACATGTCCAAGGAGGGACCAGGGCCAACATATTGTTCCCAGAAAAGATCAGTTGGGGTGAAAAAGAAAGGTCTAATTTTAAGCTCAAATTATTTGGATCAACGAAGGATAACTTTCATTTGGTTTCCTTTATTTAGGCTAGAAATGGGCTATATTGAATGAGGGCCTATGATCCTTTCCTAATTGTATGTTACAGCTTACTTTTAGCAGGACTAACCAGGCAAGTTCTAGCTCAGTATTAGTAGTGGACTATTCAACTTTCCTCACACTCACTTGACATCTCATCACTATACCAGATTATCAGACACCTAGTTTGACTTGAAGATTTAGGGTAGTGCAATGGTGTAACTCTATTTCATGTTTAAAGCCACACAATTATCAGTTACTACGCCTAGTCATGCAACATTTTCCAGTTTTATCGGGATATCATTTTAGTCATCATGCTTCAAAGTTAAACTATGTACAAAAGATATAACGTGCCGGTTCAACAGAAAAAATAATCAGTCTTTTGGGGAAAAAGAACACAGGCAGGAAAACCCCAAAAGAGGATAGTGAGTTGGGCTACTCAGACTTCACCCTATCACTCACTTTCCATTTACCCCACCCCCAAAAAAGCATGCAATTGTCCCCATGCATAAAAAAATCTAAAGATTAGAGGGGTAGGTGAAGCAAACCTGTGGCGCATAGCGCCGTCGATCAACAAGATGGTGGGTCTGGTTTCCCAGAACCCACATCCTCTGCAATCTGGACACCCTCAGTGATGTCCTCAGCAACAACCGCACCCTCAGTAGTGCCTCCTGGTGTCTCTACAGTGCGGGAGCTAGATGCCCCAGCCGCTATCTGCGATGCTCTGATCTGGTGTGCCTCCGCCTCAGCAAGTGAGGCTCTCCTCGCGGCCTCCATATTCCACCCCATTACTTTCTACTTCCTCTCATCTCCCCTCTCTTTTCCACTTCCACACTTCCCCCACTGATCATTACTCCCACAATCTCCCCAAACCTTATTACTATCAGTTACTTGTCGGTGCTGCTGTTTTTGGTATCTACCTTGCCACCTGAATCATTCCCCACTTGTGTTTTCTCCATTTCCAAGGTATGTGTCTCTAAATTTGTACTCATTTCTCTTGTATTTTTATTTAGTAGTTAGTATTAGATTCGTTCTTAGTCGTATCTTGTTCCCTTGATATGATTATGTCTAGACCTAGGCTCTAAATGTTTGAATTTGCCATGTTAATAACCCTAGACATAGGTGATTTCACATTAATAGTTTCCTAGGTAGTTGGGATAGACAGATATAGGTCCACAACACTACAAGACCATGTGGGTTCATTGGGGTTGCTTAGGGTACCTACAGTTCTGTCTCTGATAGTCAGAAAGAGACCCCGATGACGGTCCGTCGTATACACGACGGACCGTCGTAGGGTCCGTCGCATAAGCCCTAGCACCCTCCCCAACGACGCCTCTGATGGACCGTTGTCTTCACGACGGTCCGTCCTGCACGACCGTCATGATGGTCAGAGACCCCTCTGAAAAGGGTCTCCAAAAATTTTCCAAGTGTCCAACGACGGACACTTACGACGGCCGTCACACTTACGACGGTCCGTCCTGCACGACCGTCATGATGGTCAGAGACCCCTCTGATAAGGGTTTCCAAAAATTTTCTAAGTGTTCTACGACGGACACTTACGACCGACCGTCACACTCACGACGGTCCGTCCTGCACGACCGTCATGATGGTCAGAGACCCCTCTGAAAAGGGTCTCCAAATATTTTCCAAGTGTCCAACAACGGACACTTACGACGGACCGTCACACTTACGACGGTCCGTTCTGCACGACCGTCATGATGGTCAGAGACCCCTCTGATAAGGGTCTCCAAAAATTTTCTAAGTGTTCTACGACGGACCGTCACACTCACGACGGTCCGTCCTGCACGACCGTCATGATGGTCAGAGACCCCTCTGATAAGGGTCTCCCAACATTTTCTAAGTGTCCTACGACGGACTCTTACGACGAACCGTCGTCCCAACGACGGTCCGTCCTGCTTGACCGTCATGATGGTCAGAGACCCCTCTTTCTGGGTTCTTTCTATATCCTTTGACCAAGTACAACACGACGGACCTCCTGACGGTCCGTCGTATCCACGACGAGCCGTCATCTAGCCCGTCGTGTGATACAGTTTCACTATCACTAACACACTATTTGAAATGTTTTATGTTGAATGGGCTTGCTTGTCTTGTTTGACATTACTCGTACTAATAGTGACCCTTTGCAGGTACTATCTACTATGGCACCCAAGCAAGACCGAGCTTACACACGCGGGCGATCCAAATCTGTTCCCCGTCTGCACGATTGATCATCAGGTCTGATGATGAGAGGGACCCTGAATATGTGCCCCCAGGCACTTCCGCACCTTCCCGTGCTGCACGTGCCCCCAGAGCCAAAATTTGATACGCTCAAACTTACTTCTCAAATGAGAAGTAAAGCGGTCGCGTCAAGTAAATAACCCGACTAGTGAGGTTGGGATCGTTCCCACGAGGAAAATAGTCTAGACTTAACTCCAACTTGTTATTACTATTGTTCGGTTG
The DNA here is from genome assembly GCA_027704805.1 of Solanum corneliomulleri. Classification (NCBI taxonomy): domain Eukaryota; kingdom Viridiplantae; phylum Streptophyta; class Magnoliopsida; order Solanales; family Solanaceae; genus Solanum; species Solanum corneliomulleri. The sequence continues at coordinate 40,984,257 of JAKWIY010003054.1, forward strand.
ATGACTTCCTTAAAAAGTAAAAGCATAAAGGGGGTTTTGTACTTCCTAATAAAATAAAAATAACTAACGAACTTGACAGAGACACTTAACAGCTTTTAATGTTGAGTTTTAATCAAGTAATCAAAGTAACTAGGGTTTACGTGTTCCCCACAGGTTCATAACTTGATAATTCTAGCTATAACAATCCTTTCCTAGTATCTTGCATGCAAAGTGATAAGTTATGTATTTCTAAATCCTTGGTCTGGCATCTAGAAAATCTCACTCCGCACCTTGGTCCGGTTACGTGTGTTGCTTTCCTAACCCTTATCCCTACCTCATATTAAGCATCATATTCGATATTTGACTCAGTTATTACCTCGTACCAATCAATACTAGCCTATTAGATAGTATACACTAAATCTATGTTAATAATTCTTTTCCTATTATCTACCTCCTTGGTCCGGCAAGTAGCATTAAGGCGAGTTCTAACGTTGATCATCCGTTAAAAAGACTTCTAAGCGAAAGAATTATTAATACATGCAAGACACTATTCTAGAATTGTTATTTTAGCTAGGGTTTATCTCATTATTTGCCTATGGTTCCCACAACCCTAGTTATAGAGTTTAGTTCCTCATAGCCATAAACACAATATTCAAATATGTTAAAAAAGAATTCATGTACTTACTTTAATGAGAAAGAATAAAGTCCGAAGATTTGCTTGATTAATCAACAAGAGTTACTTGTAAGAATCTCCAACAATCAAACACTCAGAAAAACAAAGTCTAATAATATGATGTTTAATCTCCAAGAGTCTAACCTCAAAAACGAGGTTTTTCGAACTATTTATAAAAAATAAAAACCTAAATAAACAAGGATTCTAATTACTGGAAATCTGCCAAAACGCGGCTGGGACGACGGACCACGCGACGGAACGTCGTGGTCATGACGGACCGTCGTGGGCTCCGTCGCCCCATACTTGGGTGCAATTCTTCTGCTGCTTTCTTCATTCCCCTCGACGGCAAGTGTGACGGACCGTCATAGGCACGACGGTCCGTCGAGGGTCTTCGTTACAAAATACTTCAACTCTTGGAATCTGGGTACTGGGATCACTTCTCTGATCTTCGCGACGAACCTACAGGACGGACCGTCATATCCATGACGGACCGTCACAAGCTTCGTAATCCCACACTTGGTCAGACTTCCCCATCTTCCTTCAGCAGCTTCTCTACGCTGCCACCTACGGACCGTCACAAGCACGACGGACCGTCATAAGCTCCGTAGGTGGTCTCTTCTGCATTTTTCGCTCAAATTCTCCGCATTCAGCTTTAAACAGATTTCCTGCAAAACAAAGAAAAACTTATATCAAAATTAGCAAAAAAGGGCTTTCGGACACACTAAACTTAAGGAAAAAGTATTAATTATACCGTGAAACCACGGTATATCAGTGATCCGTCGACTCTGTCAGTTTTTTTTTCACAATGATTCTACTGCTCGAAATGACTAACAGGTTGTTACAATAGATACCAATTTACCCATCGTTCGTCCTCGAACGATCACAACAAGAAAAACAAGGGCGAGAAAGAGTAGTTGAATCTGTAAAAGGATGTGGATATCTTTCTTGCATGTCAGCCTCCTTCTCCCAAGTGGACTCTTCAACTGGCTGATTCTTCCATTGAACCTTGATGGATGCAATCTCCCTTGATCTCAACTTGCGGATTTCTTTATCTAAAATAGCAACAGGCTCCTCCTCATAAGACAAATTCTCATCAAGAAGAACTGAATCCCAACGAATAATGTAGTTTCCATCCCCATGGTATCTTTTCAGCATAGACACATGAAATACCGGGTGCACTCCTGAGAGTCCTGGAGGTAATGCCAATTCATAATCCACCTTCCCCACGCGCTTCAGAACTTCAAATGGACCAATATACCTCGGACTAAGCTTACCTCGCTTACCAAACCGCATCACCCCTTTCATGGGTGCAACCTTCAGCAAGACTTGTTCAACCTCCATGAAATCCAAGTCTCTAACCTTTCGATCTGCATATTCCTTCTGCCTACTTTGAGCCGCTAAAAGCTTTTCTTGAATGAATTTCACTTTTTCTAATGATTCCCTCAAGAGATCGGTACCCCATGGTCTTACCTCATGCATCAAACCAACCGATGGGAGTCCTACATCTCCTCCCATACAGTGCCTCAAATGGGGCCATATCAATACTTGAGTGATAGCTATTATTGTATGAAAACTCTGCTAAGGGTAAGAAGTTATCCCAATGACCACCAAATTCTATCACACATACACAAAGCATATCCTCCAAAACCTGAATCGTTCGCTCAGACTGGACATCGGTCTGAGGGTGAAATGCAGTACTAAGGTCCAACCTAGTACCTAATTCTGCATGCAATGTTCTCCAAAACTTAGAAGTAAATTGTGTACCTCTATCTGATATGATGGAAAGTGGAACTCCATGCAATCGAACAATTTCTGAGATATAGAGTCTGGCTAACTTCTCTGCATTGTGAGTCACCTTAACCGGAATGAAGTGAGCAGACTTAGTTAATCAGTCAACAATTACCCAAATAGAATCAAACTTATCCAATGTCTTTGGAAGACCAACCACAAAATCCATTGCAATTCTTTCCCATTTCCATTCAGGAATGGGCATTTTCTGAAGTGTTCCTCCGGGCCTCTGGTGTTCATACTTTACCTTCTGACAATTCGGGCATTGGGCAACAAAATCAGCAATGTCACGCTTCATCCTACTCCACCAAAAATGTTGCTTTAGATCACGATACATCTTGGTTGCACCAGGATGTATAGAATAACTTGAACTATGAGTCTCTGTAAGAATAGTGTGAATCAAATCATCAACACGGGGCAAGCATACCCTTCCCTTAATTCTCAAAACGCCTTCCTCATCAATTATTGCCTCTTAAGCCTCTCCTCGTAGTACCATATCTCGAATTCGGCTCAGCTTCTCATCAGCAAACTGATTTCCCTTAATCTTGTCAAGAAAAGAAGATCTTGCCTCCACACACGCCAAAAATCCTCCCTTCTCTAGTACTTCCAGCCTGATAAAGTCATTAGCCAGAGTCTGAACCTCTCTAGCCAATGGGCGTCTAGAAACCTGTAAGTGGGCTAAACTTCCCATGCTCCCTGTTTTTCTACTTAAAGCATCTGCCACAACATTAGCTCTTCCTGGGTGATACAAGATAGTAATATCATAGTCCTTCAGTAGTTCCATCCACCTCCTCTGTCTCAAATTCAAATCTTTCTGAGTAAAGACATACTGCAAACTACGATGGTCTGTACAGACTTCACACTTAACCCCATATAGATAATGTCTCCATTGCTTTAATGCGAACATGACTGCAGCCAACTCCAAATCATGGGTCGGATAGTTACATTCATGCACTTTTAGTTGCCTCGAAGCATAAGCAATTACATTCTTCTCCTGCATTAGCACTGCACCCAAACCAGAATAGGACGCATCACAATAAACAATGAAATTCTTACCTTCCACTGGCAGGGTAAGAATTGGTGCAGTAGTCAACAAGGTCTTGAGGTTTGGAAGCCTTCTTCACATTCGTCCGACCATACAAATGGAACATTCTGCTTAGTCAAGTTTGTCAATTGGGAAGCAACATAAGAAAATCCTTTGACAAATCGACGGTAGTAGCTAGCTAAACCAACAAAGCTCCTTACCTCTGTAACATTAGTAGGTCTTACCCAACTCTTCACTGCTTTAATCTTAGAAGGATCGACCATCACTCCATCCTTAGAAACCATGTGCCCCAAGAAGGACACTGAATCTAGCCAAAACTCACACTTGGAGAATTTGGCATAAAGCCTTTCCTCTCTTAACAACTCCAATACCATTCTCAAATGCTCCTCATGTTCTTTCCTGCTCTTTGAGTATATCAGTATATCATCAATGAACACAATAACAAAGAGATCCAGATATGGCTTAAAAATCCCGTTCATCAAGTTCATGAAAGCAGCAGGGGCATTCGTAAGCCCAAAAGACATTACTAAGAATTCATAATGCCCATACCTGGTCCGAAAGGCAGTCTTTGGCACATCCGTTGCCCGTATTTTCAATTGATGATAACCAGATCTCAAATCAATTTTTTGAGAAGGTACAAGCACCTTGTAACTGATCGAACAAATTGTCAATGCGAGGAAGAGGATACTTGTTCTTAATAGTTACCTTATTCAGTTGCCTGTAGTCTATGCACATTCGAAAACTTCCATCCTTCCTCTTCACAAATAAAACAGGAGCACCCCAAGGGGATGCACTTGGTCTAATAAAGCCTTTACCCAACTCTTGAAGTTGGGCCTTTAATTCCCTTAACTCAGCGGGAGCCATTCTATAAGGGGGTATGGAAATGGGGCGAGTACCCGGCTCCAGATCAATGCAAAAATCAATATCCCTATCCGGTGGCATACTAGGAAGGTCTGCAGGAAACACATCCAGAAACTCACAGACTATCGAAACAGACTCAATCGAAGGTATTTGGGAAGTATCATCCCTGAGATGTGCCAAGAAAGCTAAACAACCCTTACTAACCATTCTCTTAGCACGAAGAAAGGAGATGATACGAACTGGGGTAGAAGTATAGTCACCCTCCCACACTAGCGAATCTGTCCCAGGCTTGGCCAACGTCACAGTTTTAGCATTACAATCTAAGATTGCAAAATTTGGGGAAAGCCAAGTCATACCCAGATTTACATCGAAATCAACCATCTCTAGAATAATCAAGTCTACATGAGTATTGCTCCCCACAAAAGTCACAAGACAAGACCTATACACCTTCTAAACTATCACAGACTCTCCCACCGGAGTAGAAACATGAATAGGCATGTCAAGCAAATCACAATGTAAATCAAGACCAGTAGCAAATGAGGAAGATACATATGAAAATGTGGATCCAGGATCAAATAATACAGAAGTCATGCAATCACAAACCAAAAGATTACCTGTGATAACAGCATCAGATGTCTCTGCTTCAGACCTCCCGGGGAAAGCATAACAATGGGCCCTATCACATGTCTGCCCGTTGCCCCTACCATGTTGCGCTGCAGTAGCTCCAGCTTGCCCGCCACCACGGCCGATTTGGTGACCACCATTACCTTGGCCACCACGTCCTCCAGAATGGCGGACTCTCCCATGACCACCTCTACCTCTAACTATTGGGGGCCTGTAACTCTGTTTTGGATAATACCTCCTAATATGTCCAGTCTCTCCACATCCATAACAGTCTCTGGAGTCAAGCATAGGTCTTTGTGAGAATGAAGAAGTCTGGGGATAACCTCCAAACTCAGAGAAATATTGACTGGTCTGCGATGGACCCCCAGCTACAGCCTGCAGTGAAGACAGAATAGGTCGGGCTGGGTAACTTCCTGAACTCTGCCCTCTGGAGTAAGAACCACTAAACTCACCTCCCTTACGAAACTTCATATATGTCGATGCCATGGTGAAGTCGTCTGGCTTCACCCCCTCCACCTCTATCACAAAATCAACCACTTCCTGAAAGGATTTTGCTGCAGCAGCTACCTGTAAGGCTGGGATCTGCAAACTGACCTCAATCCTTTCACAAAATGGCGAATCCGCTCTTGTGGACTGAAGCAAAGCTGGGTGGCATACCTGGATAGTGCACAAAATTTGGCCTCATAAGCAGTAACAGACATCCTTCCTTGCTCTAGGCTCAGGAACTCATCTCTCCTCATATCCCTCAAAGTCCGGGTTATATACTTCTCCATAAATAAGCTAGAGAATGATGCCCAAGTCATAGGTGGTGCCTGTGCTGGTTGACACTCAACATACGACCGCACCATATTTTGGCATTCCCCTGAAACCGATAGGTCACAAACTCAACACCGAATCGTTCTACTATGTCCATCTTATGTAGCAGCTCATGACAGTCAACCAGAAAATCATAGGCATCCTCAGATTCAGCACCCTTGAAGACTGAGGTTTTAATTTCAAGAATTTAGTGAAAAGTTCATACTGGTCACTCGTCATTATAGGCCCTGTAGTCAATCGAGGAAACGTGCCTACTTCCAATGAGGCATCCATGCGGGGAGCCACAGCAGCTGCATGTTGTACTCCCGGAACCTGAGGTGCTGGTGCAGAAAATACTGGAGGTGTCTGGCCTTTATCAGATAACCCGCTAAGATAAGTAAGAACCTGGTTACTCATCTCTGGGGTAGGTTGGGGTGGTAATTCCTCATCTTGCACTTTCTCATTTTCCCCTTTCTCACCCTCTCTTACTACCCCATCAGTCGGTGGAGGAGTCGCCGCCCTAGTACTAGCTGGACCAGGTGTTTGTTCTCTACCTCTAGAGGACGTCCTCCCGCGACCTCTACCACGACCTCTTGCCACTGCTCCTCTTCGACCTACAGCCCCAGTGGCTGTCTCAGACGCATCCTGTCTTGCCGGTGTTGGTGTTTGCACAGTTGTTGCTCTAGTTCTAACCATCTACGAAATAGAGTGAGGATGTCAGATACCAATTTGTATCACCTAGATACCAATTGGATCCAAGTAATAGCACGAAAGAAGAAAAGAATGGAATTTTCCTAAAGTCCTATAGCCTCTCAAAGAAAAGTAAGGGTGTCCCTCTACCGTTCCTCAAGACTCTACTAGACTCGTTCTTGTGTGATGAGACCAACGAACCTAATGCTCTGATACCAAGTTTGTCACGACCCAAAACGAGCCGCGAGTGGCACCCACACTTATCCTACTATGTGAGCGAACCAACAATTCTAAACCCCAACATTTACCAATATTTCAACCATAATGAACACAATATAATGCGGAAGACTCAAAATCTTATTAACATAACCAATAAATAAGCTTCTAAAAGTTTATCAACTATTATCCCAAAAATCTGGAAGTCATCACACCAAGAACATCTATCCTTAAATTTCTAATCTAAGAGTATTTAAGAAGCTAAAATAAGTAAAAGAGATGGTCCATGTCCGAACTTCAAGACATCAAGACATGAAGGAAAGAATCCAGTACGAGCTAGGAATAATAGCTCACCCTGAAATCTGATATGCTGGAGACTGGCTAGAGTTGCGGACGAGTCGAAGTCGATGGTACGTTTGCTGCACTCCACAAATAATAAAAAGAAAAATACAAGTAGGGGTCAGTACAAGGAACACGTACTGAGTAAGTATCATCGGCCAACTCAAAATAGAAAGCAATATATACTGAATAATAAAATAAAATCAACTACAATACTCAAGAGGTGACAACAACAAGTACAAGAACCATTGGCAACAATACCAAGCACATCTATAAGGACTCAAGCCTCCACACCATACTCATTTGGGAAATAGGTTCTTTGAATTTGGGTATATTAACATAATTCAAGATTTCTTCTCTTTATTATTATTGTGTCGGAACGTGACACTCCGATCCCCTACTACTACGTGTCGGAACGTGACACCTGATCCCTTAATGCTACGTGTCGGAACGTGACACTCTGATCCCCTAATACTATGTCTCGAAACGTGACACCCGATCCCCTAATACTACGTGTCGAAACGTGACACCCGATCCATTTATCTCATTATTTTAGTTCATCATAATTACATAATCACAACATGCAACCACACAATTAAGCATATTAAAGACTTTACAATACCACCCAATACATATCAATCGCTATTAAGAGTTTACTATGAACTAGCATAAACCATAACATACCTCCACCGAAGAATCGCGATCAAGCAAGTTACTTCCCAATGCCTTTGCTTTCCTCTTCGTTCTCTCTCTCTCTCGCTCGTTCTCCCCTCTTCCTGTTCTTTTTATTTTTCTTCTGCAGATTCTTTTTCTTTTACCCTAATTATCATATAATCCGTTATGATAAAAGTAACTCATTATTTATTGTAAAGTTATCTCCTTTAACCCCCAAGTAAGTACATTATTAAACTTACCCCACTAATTTCATAATTATAGTCATGAATAGTCCAAAACACCCCTTAAAAACTTTTAGCAGAAATCCTACCCAGTCGGGGCTACGCGACTCGTGACGGCGCGCCGTACCCGCGACGGTCCGTCCTGCAAGTCCGTTACAAAGTTCAGAGAGTCAAATTCAGTAAGGAGGTTTGTGACGGTCTGTCGTATCTGCGACGGTACGTGCTGCAGTTCCGTCGTGAACTTCAGAGAGTTGATCCCAGCACCCAGATTTTTGAGTTTAAAAGTGTTTTGGAACAGAGATCCTCGACGGACCGTTGTGCTTATGACGGTTCGTCCTACCTGTCGTTGAGGGTAATGAAGGGAGCCACAGGAGAAATTTCACAAGTATGGGACGACGGCGTCCATCACGGTCCGTCGGGACCATGACGGTCTGTCGCGTGATCCGTCGACTCTGTCAGTTTTTTTTTTTCACAATGATTCTACTGCTCGAAATGACTAACAGGTTGTTACAAATATGTCACTCTTTTTGGGATCGACTAAAAAAGTAAGTCACATAAATTAGCACAAATGAAATATTTGATTTGAGTACTGAGACCACAATATTAAAAAAAATAAGTTTGAATTGTTAACAATTAAGGTTTGCTTAATTTTACTTGGAGTTCTTGGTCGAAAATTTCATTTGCAAAGAGAAGATATTTGAATAGATGAAGTTGAGAAATTTCATTATGAATAAGACACAAATATAAGAAAAAATTAGTAAAATAGTCACAATTCCTAACTTAATTAGTAAAAACATCTACACTTTAAAATATTTGTTCAAAATATTAATATTTTAAAAATAATTTATATCCAAATATTATTATTTATTTTTCAAAATAATACAACATTAAATATATTCACTACCCATTTAGACTTCTTCTAGACTTTAATACAATCAAATTTATTTCCATCTTTAAGATTTTTCAAAAAAAATTTCTCTTTTACCATTTTCACAATTATTCTCTCTCATTGTTGAAGAAGAACTAATTATTCAAGTTCACACCAATTTGTTCAGATCTATCGATTAATTAAAGAAATCTCTCAATACATAAAGGTATTTTCGAAATCATCATTTATTTTGTGAGATTTCATGTAACGATCCATTTGTTCAATTTGAGCAATAGAGCATTTTATTTCATAAAATAATTTTCGACAGATTCTAAATGGGTATTTTTGGCTATTTGTAATTATAATTATAAAAATAATGGGATAGTTTTAATAATTTATGTAGTTGAGGGTTAAAGAAGATAACATTATAATTAATAGTGGGTTCCTTTTATTACTTTTATAATTAGTTACATATAACAATTAGGGCATTAATGCTCAGAAATTAAAAATCAAGTTAAGAATAAGACTTACCTGAAGACGACATGAGGAGCCGCAAGTCTTAATTAATCAAGGTAAAACTCGTCTTCAAATCTTAATGTTCATCGTGATGCAATTTGTTAATGCAGAGGTATACATATGGAAAACATTAATTGTGTGATGGTGGGGAGGTTTGATTATTTCATTAGTAGGTTAATATTTAGTATGTTTAGATTTCATATATACATTTGTCGTTATACGGCCATATGTGTGGCCTCAATTTTCAATTGGTTTTCTGCAGAAAATTAGGATAGCAAATATATGTATTATAATATTGATAAATGCTAAGATGGATTGAGGATCTAGGTATATAATTGTTGAAATTTTACTACAGCTAATAATAACTATAATTAGGAACTAATGACAAATTCTGGATGTCATTCTTAGTTCATAATGATTATGACCAATGAGGTGGTAGTGATTGCTGGGAATACCTTATAGAATTGTACAGGATGCATGGAATACGGGTTTGACAATTGTTGATTACCGTAAAATTTAAATCTATGATTTCAACCCTTAAGTGTTCTTACAGTTATCATATTATAATTTAAGTTTTGTTACATTGAAATAGGTAATTAAGTATTAGGTATATTATGGTACTTGAATACTATTAAGGTTATGTTATTTGGAGGTTAAGACTTAACCCTAGGCTTTAATCTAAGACATAGGAAATTTGACATAGTAATTGACCTTAAGATGTTAAGAACTTGAACATAGAATTGTGCTTGATAATTTTTGAGTTTAGGCTAGACATATAGTAATAGGGGTGTAGACTCGTTAACTTACAAAATTATGTACATATACTTGATAGATGGAAAAGGCTCGGAGGCATTGAGGAAAGGAAAAGTGTTGGAGAAGTAGCATGTTGACTTCGATTGTTCGATGGAGGTAGGTTATGATTTATGCTATTTGATAGTAAACTCTTAATAGTGAATGATATGCATTGAATGATATTGTGAAGTTTTCTATGTACTTGATTGTGTGATTGTGTGGCTTGGTCGTGTGTTTTGTAATTGGTCTGAAATTCCGAGGCCGTGGAATGTATAATCTTAAACCATCTCTATCAAAGTGATGCCTTGAATAAAGAAAGCTCGATGAAATATTATTAACGACTGGAGAAGTGGTGATACTAAATGATAAACTAATGATATTATTGGATCGGAGTGTCACGTTCCAACACGGTATTCTTGGATCGGAGTGTCACGTTCCGACACGGTATTCTTGGATCAGAGTGTCACGTTCCGACACGATATTCTTGGATCGGAGTGTCACGTTCCAACACGATAAGATTAAGGAAAAATATGTTGAATTAATGGAAGATACTCAATCTCAAAGAACTCAACTTCCAAAATGGTTTGCTTTGGAGGCATGAGTCCTCATGTGTGATCTTGATGCCGTTGACTTAATACGTGCTTACTTTATTGTTATTGACACTTGTTGATGTTGTTTGTTGCTTATCACATGTTAAGTGCTATAGTTGAGTTCATACTATTATTCTTTGTATATTAGTTTCTATTTTGGGTTGACCGATGATACTTACTCAGTACATGTTGCCTCGTACTGCGCCCTACTTGTTTTCTTCTTTGTTTTCCTTTTATGAAATGCAGCGAGTGTACCTATGACTTCTGATTTCCCTCAGTTCTAGCCAACCTTCCGCATATCAAGTTCCAGGGGAGCTATCCATTCAAGCTCGTGTTGGATTCTCTCGGTCATGACATGATGTCCTATACTTTCGGACACATACCATTTTATTCTTTTATTTTAGTGTATTTGATATTCTTAGACTTAGTATTGGAGATTAGATGTCCTTGATGTGATGACTATCAGATTTTGGGATGATAAGTATTAAACTTTAGAAACTTATTTAAATTGGTTGCTTAGTATCTTTTGGAGCTTCCGCATTATTTATATTATTTATAGTTGAATTTTTGGTACATGTTGGGATTGAATTTCTTGGTTCGTCCACCCAGGTAGTTAAGTGTGGATGCCACTCATGACTCGTTTTGGGTCGTGACATTTCATGAGATTTTATTTTCGAAATAAAAAGTTATGTTGAATTTTGGATTATATTTATTACAGATTTTTCGTCATTTTTTTAATTTTTATATGAGTTTGTTAACATACTCATTAAATATTTATGCATTTCGTGATTTTAGTATTTGAAACATTAATTTTTAAGATTTTGTTTTCATATTTGAGATTTAGTAGATTATAATTTGTATTAATCTACATAAACATTCATACATAATATATTGTTTGATTTTTTTTTTGTATATTCATATTAAATAATTTTGAATTTTGCTTTAGAGTTATTCATTCACAAATAAACACAAATTCAGATTTGAATTTGGTGAAAAGAATTGGAAAAAAGGATTATAGCAAACGAAGAAGAAAGAGAGAGTCAAAGAAAAGGGTTGCGAAATTGTATTCATATCAGAATAATATTCATATTAACTTTTGTTTGTCAATTATTTTTATTTTACTCATCATTTGTATTTTTATTAAGAACATTATATTATTTTTATTTGTAGTGATTCAAATACGTATCTCATATGAAGTTGTATTTATTAAGAATAGATGTATCCTATTTTTAACAGTCAATTTGTATTTTTTTAGAATATTGTATTCTGATTATACATTTCCACTATGTATGATATCTCATATGAATTTGTATTTCTTAAACATATATGTATCTTTTTTTCAACAGTTAATTTGTATTTTTTTAGAATATTGTATTCTGATGGTATTATTTTATTATGTATGTTATCTGTTTTCCAGAATATTATATTCTTATTTCTTTCATAGTCAATTTTTATTTATTTTTTACAATATTATATCAATCCTCAACAAATTTATTATTTATAAACAAGTATGATATTCCCCTCCCCCCTCCCCCCCAAAAAAAAAATCTTGTTCATAAATCATATTCATATATATATTGAGATATGTATATGTATATGTGTGTGTATATATATATATATATATCAAGTAATGCAATTTTGATCACCGAAATATAATTTGTAGTTTGAAAGAAAAAAATCAATTTTGATTTGAATGGTAAAGTAAGCACATAAAATGTAAAAAATATTGGTATACAATTATAATGAAAACAAAAATGAAAAAGGAATTTTTTTTGAAGTTGTAATGATGAGAATTTTAAGTGATTTGTTCCTTTTCTAAAAAAAATTTATCTCACTTTTTCATCATACTATTTTTTTGAATTTTATATATTATCATACAATATTCTAAATAAAAACTATAATAAATAGAAATACAAATAAAATACGTATTGAAAATGAATACAAAATACAAGATTTTCAAAGAAACAAATAAATACACATGAAACAAATATATGACTACAAATATGTTTCTTAAATAATTATCATTTGGCATATCTTGGAATAATACAAACTAAGAAAAAAAAGATTGAGATTCTCGAGAAATAAAAGAACAAAATTTGAATTTTATTTGAAAAATATAACTGACGAGAAAATTAAGTGATCTTTATTTTTTTTTGAAATATTCTATTGCTTGATTTTCTCTCTTTTGTTATTAAATAGTTATACTCTTTAAATAAAAAACAAATAATAAAAACATAAATAAGATACGTAATAAATTAAATTTTTTACATTTTTACTAAAAATTAAAAGTGTTACTAATGAGTCATTTTAAATATTAAAATATTGACATTTAAAAAAATTTACTTAAATATAATGAGATAGACAAAATTTGTACAAAGGCTTCAGTTATTCTTCGACAAGTGGATAAATTGAATGACCCAAACTCCTCTTCTCGCTTTTCCTTTATGACGTTCTCCCTCTCTTTTACTTTTTTTTTTTATTTGATTTCTTTTTTAATTATCGTTTCAAATTTTACACTTCCATACTTTAATAAAAGTATGAAAATTATTCATAAACATCTACATAAAAACATAATTCGTTTGTTAATATATACAATATTTTTTATTCCTGAAATTTAAGTTGGGTGAAATTTATTAAATATTTTATTTATCTACTTTTTTAATACATTTCTAAGGAAATGATGATTAAAAATAACAACTTTATTAACTTATTCCTTAAAAAGAATTTTTGCGACTTCACCAATATCTTGATTTTATAAACAAAAAATTAAATACAAACAACTACTTATTATAATATTAATAAATAGCATAGAATAGAAAAAAAAATCTTATACAATTATCATAAAAAAATGAAATCAAAATTCACTACATAAAAAAGAAAAAAATAAACTAATTAGATTAGGTAAGAATGAAAATAACATTTTTAAAAAAATGAAAACAAAAAATATATTAAAATAAGTGTAAAACTAAAATAAAATAAACAAAACATATATTGAAATAAGTGTAAAACAAAAAATAAATAAGAAAAAATACAAACTAATTAAATTAGTTAAGAAAATACATTTATAAAAATGAAAACAAAAAATATACTAAAATAAGTGTAAAACAAAAAAAAAAAACATAAACTAATTAGATTAGTATTATTATTATTATTATTATTATTATTATTATTATTATTATTATTATTATTATTATTATTATTATGTATTTTGTAGTGGTTTACTTCAGCAAGATAGGAATATTGCTCCAATTTATGGATTAGATAATTATTTTGATCAGTCCTCACAGTTTGAAGTGACGGAAAATGTTGGGACATTTCTAAATTTTCATGTCTCTCCTATTTTTTATGCAAATGATTATTAGTGTGTACAACACTTATTTTTTATTAATAATTTAATTGCATGTGTTAAATATTTCTTTTTTTTAACATAATAGGGAAAATATCTCAATTTTATGACAAACACGACAAAAATTTCACAAAGAGAGCAAAACGTGAAAATATTCTTTTTTGTAAAGTGTAAAGCTTTTCTTTCATTTTATAAAGCGTAAGAAAAAGTTTCACTTTACAAAGTGTAAGAAAAACTTCCACTCTATAAGTGTAAGAAATAGTTCCATTATATACAGTGGCGGAGCTAGAAATTTCGACAAAGGTGTTCAACCTTTAAAGAATCGATAATTTTTTTAGCGGAGTAGGTATACAAAATATTTTTTTACCGATGAGTAGATGCACAAATTTTATTTTATTTTTCTAAAAAAAGAGATTTTTTAGTAGGTTCACAAAAAAATGTGTATTTTTTATTTCAATTTCTTTTTGTATTTTTTAAAAAGCTAGTGGGGACCAAGTCGCACAGGGAGCTAGTGCTTGCTATCTAAGAATTGCTCCATGGACCTCCATGAGATAAATGACTACACCAACCACTTGACTATATGTTCACCTGACCACCCTTATTAGGTTTTAGTTCTGGCCCTGATGAAAGTTGAGAAGAGAGAAAGGTAAAGAGTAAAGTTGTAAAGAGTTTTTGAAAAAAAAGAAGACAACAAACTAAAAGGAAATGACGACTATGAATTTATTTATTATTAAAAAAAAATAAGAAACGTGAAAAATAGACCTTTTATTTTCTTTTATTTTTCTTAACTTAAAAAGGGTAATAAGAAAAGTAAAAAATAGTCCTTTTATTTTCTTTTATTTATCTTAATTTAAAAAGGGTAAATTTTATACTTTTTATCAAGAGAAAAACGGAATAAATACAAAAAAAAAAAAAGTGAAATGTTTAAGCCTGGGATCGAACTTGGGCTAAGTTTTGCCTTTTCTAAGAGAAAAAAAATGGAATTATCAAAAAATTTCAGAAAATCACCACAATGGGGCTTGAACCGGAGACGCAATGATATTTTTGCACTGCCTTAAACATTACGCTGTCAACTTTTATCATGGAAAGGTTGTTCAACTGTTAATATATATCTAAAACAAATGGATATTTAGTATATATATTCGAAAAAAGTTTTTCGACGATCTGACCAACCTTGACATGTCATATCTCCGCCCCTGATTATATATTAAAATATAAATATTATGGGATTAACAGAAAAAATTTGAAATATTGGATAAAGTGAAATTTTTTCTTCCACTAAACCTATATTAGTTACTTTCTAAAATATTATCTTATTTTAGTCACTTTTATTTTTTTTTAGCTTATTTAGGTTCCGAACTCCACATGTATTGAGTACAATGCAAGTGAGCCCACATGTTCAGTAAAATAATCTAAGAAGCATTCAAAAGATAGACCGTAAATAATTTGAAAATAGTATGACTTTTTTGTCCAAAAAAGAGAAGGTACATCCATGTAACCATGAAGTACAAAAAAGTTAAAGCATTAGAAATTTATGAAATATCAAAATAACACTTGGTTGGCAAGCTAGCAAGACACCCAAGAGGTGCTTGTCAAGCCACTTATATATAGAGAGAGAATATGGGAGTCATATTTCGTACCTTTGTGAATCATATTAAAGTAAAATTAATTTCATATTAAAATATCATGATAAGTCATGTCTTATGATGAAATACACACATTTGAGTCTTAATACACATATTTTATGAGAAAATGATCAAAATTAGATTTCACGATTAAAATATATATGTACTAGGTAAATTATTTGTGCTTCGCACGGAATTGAACTATGTTATTAAGTTCATATTGATCATTCGATAATATTCGAATTTTCAATATATATACATTACACTGTTAAGATCATTTTATCTCAAGGCAATTCAAAATATTTAACGTGCTATTTTTTTATTTGTAACGACCTGTTTAGTCGTTTGGAGCAGTAGAGTTTATTTCTGGTAATAATTGTCTGGGTCGATGGATCCCATGACGGACCGTCATGGGCACGACGGACCGTCGAGGGGGTCTCGTTCCAAAATACTTAGATTCTGAAAATTTGGGTACTGAGATCAACTCTCTGAACTTCACGACGGAATGGCAGGACGGACCGTCGTTGGACCGTCGTTGGCACGACGGACCGTCACAAATCTTTCCAAAGAATTAAATCTCTGAACTTTATGACGGACCTGCAGGACGGACCGTCACAGTCATGACGGACCGTCATAGGGTGCGTAACCCTGACTGAGTCGGATTTCTGTTAAAAGTTTTTAAGGGGCGTTTTGGACTATTCATGCTTATAATTATAAATTTAGTGGGTTAATGCTAATAATTCAATTACTTGGGGGTTAAAGGAGATAATCTTGAAATAAATAGTGGGTTATTTCATCTTTTATACTTAATTATATGACAATTAGGGTAAAAGAAAAAGGGTTTGAATAAGAAAAATAGAAAGAACAGAGAGAGAAAGGGAGAACGAACGAGCGAGAGAAGAGAGAACGAAGAGGACAGCAAAGACTTTGAGGAGTAGCTTGCGTGATCACGAATTCTTCGGTGGAGGTAGGTTATGGTTTATGCTATTTCTTAGTAAACTCTTAATAGCGAATGATATGTATTGGGTAGTATTGTAAAGTCTTGTATATGCTTAATTGTGTGCTTGCATGATGTAATTTTGTAATTGTGATGGATTAGAATGTGGAGGTCATTGAATCTTTAATCCCTAAATCCACTCAGTTAATGATGATGCCTTGGTATAAAAGAAGTCTTGATGAACTAAAGGAATGAGGTTGATGGATCGGAGTGTCACGTTCCGACACCAGGATAGTAGTGGATCGGAGTGTCACGTTCCGACACCAGGATAGTAGGGGCTCGGAGTGTCACGTTCCGACACCAGGATAGTATGGGATTGGAGTTTCACGTTCCGACACCAGGATAGTAGGGGATCGGAGTGTCACGTACCGACACAAGAGGAATAAAGAGAATGAATCTTGAATTATGTTAATATACTCAATTTGAAGAACCTAATTCCTAAATGGGTATGGTGTGGAGGCTTGAGTCCTCATAGATGTGTTTTGGTGTTGTTGCAAATGATTCTTGACTTGTTGATTGTCACCTGTTAAGTATTGTGGTCGATTTTATGTTATTGTTCAATATATATTGCTTTCTATTCTGAGTTGGCCGATGATACCTACTCAGTACGTGTTCCTTGTACTGACCCCTACTTGTAAATTGTTTTCTTTGTTATTGTGGAGTGCAGCAAATGTGCCATCGACTTCGACTCGTCCGCAACTCTAGTCAGTCTTCATCACAGCAGATTTCAGGGTGAGCTATTGCGTCTAGCTTGGACTGGATCTTCTTCTTCACGTCTTGATGCATTGAAGTTCTGACATGGACTAGCTGTTTATTTATTTTAGCTTCTTAGATACTCTT
>JAKWIY010003054.1:41001836-41037915 GCA_027704805.1 Solanum corneliomulleri
GTGTGGAGGCTTGAGTCCTCATAGGTGTGCTTGGTGTTGTGGCCAATGGTTCTTGTACTTGTTGTTGTCACCTGTTGAGTATTGTAGTTGATTTTATATTAGATATATATTGCTTTCTATTTTGAGTTGGCCGATGATACCTACTCAGTACGTGTTCCTTGTATTGACCCGTACTTGTATTTTTCTCTTTGTTATTTGTGGAGTGCAGCAAACGTGCCATCGACTTCGACTCGCCCTCAACTCTAGCCAGTCTTCATCACGTCAGATTTCAGGATGAGCTATTGTTCCTAGCTCGGACTAGAATTCTCTCCTTCACGTCTTGATGTCTTGAAGTTCGTACATGGACCATTTCTTTTACTTATGTTAGCTTCTTAAATACTCTTAGATTTAGAATTTTTGGGGATAGATGTTCTTGGTGTGATGACTTCCAGATTTTGGGGATAATAGTTGATAAACTTTCAGAAGCTTATTTATTGATTATATTTATAAGATTTTTCGTCTTCCGCATTGTATTTTGTTCATTATGGTTGAAATATTGGTAAATGTTGGGGTTTAGATTGGTTGGTTCGCTCACATAGGAGGATAAGTGTGGGTGTCACTCGCGGCTCATATTGGGTCGTGACAAACTTGGTATCAGAGCATTAGGTTCGTTGGTCTCATCACACAAGAACGAGTCTAGTAGAATCTTGAGGAACGGTAGGGGGACGCCTTTACTTTTCTCTAAGAGGCTATAGGACTTTAGGAAAATTCCATTCTTTCTTTCTTTCGTGCTATTACTTGGATCCAATTGGTATCTAGGTGATACAAATTGGTATCTGACATCCTCACTGTATTTCGCAGATGGTTACAACTAGAGCAACAACTGTGCCAACACCAACACCGACAAGATAGGATGCGTCTGAGCCAGCCACTGGGGCTGTAGCTCGAAGAGGAGCAGTGGCAAGAGGCTGTGGTAGAGGTCGCGGGAGGACGTCCTCTAGAGGTAGAGGTGAAACACCTGGTCCAGCTAGTACTAGGGCGGTGACTCCTCCACCGACTGATGAGGTAGTAAGAGAGGGTGAGAAAGGGGAAAATGAGCAAGTGCAAGATGAGGAATTACCACCCCAGCCTACCCCAGAGATGATTAATCAGGTCCTTGCTTATCTTAGCGGGTTATCGGATCAGGGCAAGACACCTCCAGTGTTTTCTACACCAGCACCTCAGGTTTCGGGAGTACAAAATGCAGTTGTTGTGGCTCCCCGCATGGATGCCTCATTGGAAATAGGAACGTTTCCTCGACTGACTACATGGCCTATAATGACGATGATCAGCATGAACTTTTCACTAAATTTTTGAAGTTGAAACCTCCAGTTTTCAAGGGTGCTGAATCTGAGGATGCCTATGATTTTCTGGTTGATTGTCATGAGCTACTACATAAGATGGACATAGTAGAACGATTCGGTGTTAAGTTTGTGACCTATCAGTTTCAAGGGAATGCCAAAATGTGGTGGCGGTCGTATGTTGAGTGTCAACCAGCACAGGCACCACTTATGACTTGGGCATCATTCTCTAGCTTATTTATAGAGAAGTATATACCCCGGACTTTGAGGGACAAGAGGAGAGATGAGTTCCTAAGCTTAGAGCAGGGCATGATGTCTGTTACCGCTTATGAGGCTAAGTTTTGTGCACTATCCAGGTATGCCACACAGCTTTGCTTCAGTCCACAAGAGCGGATTCGCCATTTTGTGAAAGGGTTGAGGTCAGATTTGTAGATCCCAGCCTTACAGGTAGCTGCTGCAGCAAAATCCTTTCACGAAGTGGTTGATTTTGTGATAGAGGTGGAGGGAGTGAAGCCAGACGACTTCACCATGGCGTCGACATCTAAGAAATTCCGTAAGGGAGGTGAATTTAGTGGTTCTAACTCCAGAGATAAGAGTTCAGGAGGTTAGCCAGCCTGACCTATTCAGCCTTTACTGCAGGCTTTAGTTGGGGGTCCATCGCAGACCAGCCAACATTTCTCTGAGTTTGGAGGTTATCCCCAGACTTCGTCGTTCTCACAGAGACCTATGCGTGACCAAAGAGAGTGTTATGGATGTGGGGAGGTTGGACATATTAGGAGATATTGTCCAAAACAGAGTTACAGATCCCTAATAGTCAGAGGTAGAGGTGGTCATGGAAGAGGCCGTTATTCTGGAGGACATGGTGGCCAAGGTAATGGAGGTCACCAAATCAACCGGGGTGGCGGGCAAACTGGAGCTACTGTAGTGCAACATGGTAGGGGCAACGGGCAGACAGGTGATAGGGCCCATTGTTATACTTTCCCCGGGAGGTCTGAGGCGGAGACATCTGATGCTGTTATCACAGGTAATCTTTTGGTTTGTGATTGCATGGCTTCTGTATTATTTGATCCTGGATCCACATTTTCATATGTATCTTCCTCATTTTCTATTGGTCTTGATTTACATTGTGATTTACTTGACATGCCCATTCGTGTCTCTACTCCTGTGGGTGAGTTTGTGATAGTTGAGAAGGTGTACAGGTCTTGTCTTGTGACTTTTGTGGGGAACAATACTCATGTAGACTTGATTATTCTAGAGATGGTGGATTTCGATGTAATTCTTAGTATGACTTGGCTTTCTCCAAATTTTGCAATCTTAGATTGTATTGCTAAAACTGTGACATTGGCCAAGCGTGGGACAGATCCGCTAGTGTGGGAGGGTAAATATACTTCCACCCCAGTTCGTATCATCTCCTTTCTTCGTGCTAAGAGAATGGTTAGTAAGGGTTGTTCAGCTTTCTTGGCACATCTCAGGGATGATACTTCCTAAGTACCTTCGATTGAGTCTGTTTCGATAGTCTGTGAGTTTCAAGATGTGTTTCCTGCATACCTTCCTGGTATGCCACCGGATAGGGATATTGATTTTTATATTGATCTGGAGCCGGGTACTCGCCCCATTTCCATACCCCCTTATAGAATGGCTCCAACAGGGTTAAGGAGTTAAAGGCCCAACTTCAGGAGTTGTTAGGTAAAGGTTTTATTAGGCCAAGTGCATCCCCTTGGGGTGCTCCTGTTTTATTTGTGAAGAAGAATGATGGGAGTTTTCGGATGTGCATAGACTACAGGCAACTGAATTAGGTAACTGTTAAGAACAAGTATCCTTTTCCTCGTATTGATGATTTGTTCGATCAATTACAAGGTGCTTGTACCTTCTCAAAAATCGACTTGAGATCTGGTTATCATCAATTGAAAATACGGGCAGCAGATGTGCCAAAGACTGCTTTTTGAACCAGGTATGGGCATTATGAATTCTTAGTAATGTCTTTTGGACTAACGAATGCCCCTGCTGCGTTCATGAGCCTGATGAACGGGATTTTTAAGCCATATCTGGATCTCTTTGTTATTGTATTTATTGACGATATACTGATTTACTCAGGAAAGAACAAGAGGAGCATTTGAGAATTATATTGGAAGTATTGAGGGAGAAAAAAGGCTTTATGCCAAATTCTCCAAGTATGCGTTTTGGCTAGATTCAGTGTCCTTCTTAGGGCACGTTGTTTCTAAGGATGGGGTGATGGTGGATCCTTCCAAGATTGAAGCAGTGAAGAGTTGGGTAAGACCTACCAATGTTACAGAGGTAAGTAGCTTTGTTGGTTTAGCTAGCTACTACGGTCGATTTGTCAAGGGATTTTCTTCTGTTGCCTCCCAACTGACAAATTTGTCTAAGCGGAATATTCCATTCGTATGGTCGGACGAATGTGAAGAAAGCTTCCAGAACCTCAAGACTTTGTTGACTACTGCACCAATTCTTACCTTGCCAGTGGAAGGCAAGAATTTCATTGTTTATTGTGATGCATCTTATTCCAGGTTAGGTGCACTGCTAATGCAAGAGAGAAATGTGATTGCTTATACTTCAAGGCAATTAAAAGTGCAAAAACATAACTATCCGACCAATTATTTGGAGTTGGCCGCAGTCGTGTTTGCATTAAAGCAATGGAGACCTTATCTATATGGGGTTAAGTGTGAAGTCTATACAGATCATCGTAGTTTACAATATATCTTTACTCAGAAAGATTTGAATTTGAGACAGAGGAGATGGATGGAACTACTGAAAGACTTTGATGTTACTATATTGTATCACCCAGGAAAAGCTAATGTGGTGGCAGATGCTTTAAGTAGAAAAACAGGGAGCATGGGAAGTCTAGCTCACTTACAGGTTTCTAGACGCCCATTGGCTAGAGAGGTTCAGACTCTGGCTAATGACTTTATGAGGTTGGAAGTACTAGAGAACGGAGGATTTTTGGCCTGTGTGGAGGCAAGATCTTCTTTTCTTGACACGATTAAGGGAAAGCAGTTTACTGATGAGAAGCTGAGCTGAATTCGAGATATGGTATTGCGAGGAGAGGCTAAGAAGGCAATAATTGATGAGGAAGTGTAACGACCTGTTTAGTCATTTCGAGTAGTAGAATGACTTTTGATAATAACTGACTGTGTCGATGGATCACACGACGGACCGTCATGGTCACGACAGACCGTCGAGGGTCTTCGTTCTCAAAACACTTCAACTCTGAAATCTAGGTACTGAGATCGACTCTTTGAACTTCACGACGGAACTGCAGCACGGACCGTCGTAGACACGACGGACCGTCACAAGCCCTTTACTGAATTTACCTCTCTGAACTTTGTGACGGACCTGTAGGACGGACCGTCGCAGGTACGACGGGTCGTCACGAGCTGCGTAACCCCGACTGGGTCGGATTTCTGCTAAAAGTTTTAAAGGGGTGTTTTGGACTATTCCTTATTATAATTAGGAAATTAGTGGGGTAAGTTTAATAATTTAATTACTTGGGGGTTAAAGGAGATAACTTTAAAATAAAGAATGGGTTACTTTCATCGTAATGAATTATATTATAATTAGGGTAAAAGAAAAAGAATCTGGAGAAGGAAAAATAAAAAGAACAGAGAGAGGGAGAACGAGCAAGAAAAGGGGAAGCGAGAGGAAAGCAAAGGCATTGAGAAGTAGCTTGCTTGATCACGATTCTTCGGTGGAGGTAGGTTATGGTTTATGCTATTTCATAGTAAACTCTAAATAGCGATTGATATGTATTGGGTAGTATTGTAAAGTCTTCTATATGCTGAATTGTGTGGTTGCATGATGTGATTATGTAATTGTGATGGATTAGAATGATGAGATTGTTAAATCTTAAACCTTAAATCCTCTCTATTGATGATGATGCCTTGACATAAAGGAAGGCTTGATGAACTAGAAATAATGAGATTAGGGGATCGGGTGTCGCGAACCGACACGTAGAATTAGGGGATCGGGTGTCACAAACCGACACGTAGTATTAGGGGATCGGGTGTCACGAACCGACACGTAGAATTAGGGGATCGGGTGTCACGAACCGACACGTAGTATTAGGGGATCGAAGTTTCATGTTCCGACACGTAGTAGTAGGGGATCGGAGTGTCACGTTCCGACACAAGAAGAATAAAGAGAATGAATCTTGAATTATGTTAATATACTCAAATTTAAAGAAACTATTTCCCAAATGAGTAAGGTGTGGAGGCTTGAGTCCTCATAGGTGTGCTTGGTGTTGTGGCCAATGGTTCTTGTACTTGTTGTTGTCACCTGTTGAGTATTGTAGTTGATTTTATATTATTATACGATATATATTGCTTTCTATTTTGAGTTGGCCGATGATACCTACTAAGTACGTGTTCCTTGTACTGACCCCTACTTGTATTTTTCTCTTTGTTATTTGTGGAGTGCAGCAAACGGGCCATCGACTTCGACTCGCCCTCAACTCTAGCCAGTCTTCATCACGTCAGATTTTAGGGTGAGCTATTGTTCCTAGCTCGGACTGGAATTCTCTCCTTCACGTCTTGATGTCTTGAAGTTCCGACATGGACCATTTCTTTTACTTATGTTAGCTTCTTAAATACTCTTAGATTTAGAATTTTTGGGGATAGATGTTCTTTGTGTGATGACTTCCAGATTTTGGGGATAATAGTTGATAAACTTTCAGAAGCTTATTTATTGATTATATTAATAAGATTTTTAGTCTTCCGCATTGTATTTTGTTTATTATGGTTGAAATATTGGTAAATGTTGGGGTTTAGATTGGTTGGTTCGCTCACATAGGAGGATAAGTGTGGGTGGCACTCGCGGCTCGTTTTGGGTCGTTACAAACTTGGTATCAGAGCATTAGGTTCGTTGGTCTCATCACACAAGAACGAGTCTAGTAGAATCTTGAGGAACGGTAGGGGGACGCCCTTACTTTTCTCTAAGAGGCTATAGGACTTTAGGAAAATTCCATTCTTTCTTTCTTTTGTGCTATTACTTGGATCCAATTGGTATCTAGGTGATACAAATTGGTATCTGACATCCTCACTGTATTTCGCAGATGGTTACAACTAGAGCAACAACTGTGCCAACACCAACACCGACAAGATAGGATGCGTCTGAGCCAGCCACTGGGGCAGTAGCTCGAAGAGGAGCAGTGGCAAGAGGCTGTGGTAGAGGTCGCGGGAGGACGTCCTCTAGAGGTAGAGGAGAAACACCTGGTCCAGCTAGTACTAGGGCGGTGACTCCTCCACCGACTGATGAGGTAGTAAGAGAGGGTGAGGAAGGGGAAAATGAGCAAGTGCAAGATGAGGAATTACCACCCCAGCCTACCCAGAGATGATTAATCAGGTCCTTACTTATCTTAGCGGGTTATCGGATCAGGGCAAGACACCTCCAGTGTTTTCTGCACCAGCACCTCAGGTTCCGGGAGTACAACATGCAGCTGTTGTGGCTCCCCGCATGGATGCCTCATTGGAAATAGGCACGTTTCCTCGATTGACTATATGGCCTATAATGACGAGTTATCAGCATGAACTTTTCACTATATTTTTGAAGTTGAATCCTGCAGTCTTCAAGGGTGCTAAATCTGAGGATGCCTATGATATCTGGTTGATTGTCATGAGCTACTACATAAGATGGACATAGTAGAACGATTCGGTGTTAAGTTTGTGACCTATCAGTTTCAAGGGAATGCCAAAATGTGGTGGCGGTCGTATGTTGAGTGTCAACCAGCACAGGCACCACCTATGACTTGGGCATCATTCTCTTGCTTATTTATGGAGAAGTATATACCCTGGACTTTGAGGGACAAGAGGAGAGATGAGTTCCTAAGCTTAGAGCAGGGCAGGATGTCTGTTACCGCTTATGAGGCTAAGTTTTATGCACTATCCAGGTATGCCACCCAGCTTTGCTTCAGTCTTTAAGAGCGGATTCGCCGTTTTGTGGAAGGGTTGAGGTCAGATTTGCAGATCCCAGCCTTACAGGTAGCTGCTGCAGCAAAATCCTTTCACTAAGTGGTTGATTTTGTGATAGAGGTGGAGGGAGTGAAGCCAGACAACTTCACCATGGCGTCGACATCTAAGAAATTCCGTAAGGGAGGTGAATTTAGTGGTTCTAACTCCAGAGGGCAGAGTTCGGGAGGTTACCCAGCTCGACCTATTCAGCCTTCACTACAGGCTGTAGCTGGGGGTCCATCGCAGACCAGCCAACATTTCTCTGAGTTTGGAGGTTATCCCCAGACTTCGTCGTTCTCATAGAGACCTATGCTTGACCACAGAGAGTATTATGGATGTGGGGAGGCTGGACATATTAGGAGATATTGTCCAAAACAGAGTTACAGACCCCCAATAGTTAAGAGGTAGAGGTGGTCATAGAAGAGGCTGCTATTCTGAAGGACATGGTGGCCAAGGTAATGGAGGTCACCAAATTAACCGGGGTGGCGGGCAAACTGGAGCTACTGCAGTGCAACATGGTAAGAGCAACGGGCAGACAGGTGATAGGGCCCATTGTTATGCTTTCCCCGGGAGGTCTGAAGCGGAGACATCTGATGCTGTTATCACAGGTAATCTTTTGGTTTGTGATTGCATGGCTTCTGTATTATTTGATCCTGGATCAACATTTTCATATGTATCTTCCTCATTTTCTATTGGTCTTGATTTACATTGTGATTTGCTTGACATGCCCATTCGTGTCTCTATTCCTGTGGGTGAGTCTGTGATAGTTGAAAAGGTGTACAGGTCTTGTCTTGTGACTTTTGTGGGGAACAATACTCATGTAGACTTGATTATTATAGAGATGGTGGATTTCGATGTAATTCTTGGTATGACTTGGTTTTCTCCGAATTTTGCAATCTTAGATTGTAATGCTAAAACTGTGACATTGGCCAAGCCTGGGACAGATCCGCTAGTGTGGGAGGGTAACTAAACTTCCACCCCAGTTCGTATCATCTCCTTTCTTCGTGCTAAGAGAATGGTTAGTAAGGGTTGTTCAGCTTTCTTGGCACATCTCAGGGATGATACTTCCCAAGTACCTTCGATTGAGTCTGTTTCGATAGTCCGTGAGTTTCAAGATGTGTTTCCTGCATACCTTCCTGGTATGCCACCGGATAGGGATATTGATTTTTATATTGATCTGGAGCCGGGTACTCGCCCCATTTCCATACCCCCTTATAGAATGGCTCCAGCAGGGTTAAGGGAGTTAAAGGCCCAACTTCAGGAGTTGTTACGTAAAGGTTTTATTAGGCCAAGTGCATCCCCTTGGGGTGCTCCTGTTTTATTTGTGAAGAAGAATGATGGGAGTTTTCGGATGTGCATAGACTACAGGCAACTGAATTAGGTAACTGTTAAGAACAAGTATCCTTTTCCTCGTATTGATGATTTGTTCGATCAATTACAAGGTGCTTGTACCTTCTCAAAAATCAACTTGAGATCTGGTTATCATCAATTGAAAATACGGGCAGCAGATATGCCAAAGACTGCTTTTCGAACCAGGTATGGGCATTATGAATTCTTAGTAATGTCTTTTGGACTAACGAATGCCCCTGCTGCGTTCATGATCCTGATGAACGGGATTTTTAAGCCATATCTGGATCTCTTTGTTATTGTATTTATTGACGATATACTGATATACTCAAAGAGCAGGAAAGAACATGAGGAGCATTTGAGAATTATATTGGAAGTGTTGAGGGAGAAAAGGCTTTATGCCAAATTCTCCAAGTATGAGTTTTGGCTAGATTCAGTGTCCTTCTTGGGGCACGTTGTTTCTAAGGATGGGGTGATGGTGGATCCTTCTAAGATTGAAGCAGTGAAGAGTTGGGTAAGACCTACTAATGTTACAGAGGTAAGGAGCTTTGTTGGTTTAGCTAGCTACTACCGTCGATTTGTCAAGGGATTTTCTTCTGTTGCCTCCCAACTGACAAATTTGACTAAGCGGAATGTTCCATTTGTATGGTCGGACGAATGTGAAGAAAGCTTCCAGAACCTCAAGACCTTGTTGACTACTGCACCAATTCTTACCTTGCCAGTGGAAGGAAAGAATTTCATTGTTTATTGTGATGCATCTTATTCTGGGTTGGGTGCAGTGCTAATGCAAGAGAGAAATGTGATTTCTTATGCTTCTAGGCAATTAAAAGTGCATGAACGTAACTATCCGACCCATTATTTGGAGTTGGCCGCAGTCGTGTTTGCATTAAAGCAATGGAGACCTTATCTATATGGGGTTAAGTGTGAATTCTATACAGATCATCGTAGTTTACAGTATGTCTTTACTCAGAAAGATTTGAATTTGAGACAGAGGAGATGGATGGAACTACTGAAGGACTATGATGTTACTATATTGTATCACCCAGGAAAAGCTAATGTGGTGGTAGATGATTTAAGTAGAAAAACAGGGAGCATGGAAAGTCTAGCCCACTTACAGGTTTCTAGACGCCCATTGGCTAGAGAGGTTCAGACTCTGGCTAATGACTTTATGAGGTTGGAAGTACTAGAAAAAGGAGGATTTTTGGCCTGTGTGGAGGCAAGATCTTCTTTTCTTGACAAGATTAAGGGAAAGCAGTTTACTGATGAGAAGCTGAGCCGAATTCTAGATATGGTATTGCGAGGAGAGGCTAAAAAGGCAATAATTGATGAGGAAGGCGTTTTGAGAATTAATGGGAGGGTATGTGTGCCCCGTGTTGATGATTTGATCCACACTATTCTTACAGAGGCTCATAGTTCAGGATATTCTTTACACCCTGGTGCAACCAAGATGTATCGTGACCTAAAGCAACATTTTTGGTGGAGTAGAATGAAGCGTGACATTGTTGATTTTGTTGCTCAATGCCCGAATTGTCAGCAGGTAAAGTATGAACACCAGAGGCCCGGAGGAACATTTCAGAGAATGTCCATTCCTGAATGGAAATGGGAAAGAATTGCAATGGATTTTGTGGTTGGTCTTCCAAAGACATTGGGTAAGTTTGATTCTATTTGGGTAATTGTTGACAGATTAACTAAATCTGCTCACTTCATTCCGGTCAAGGTGACTTATAATGCAGAGAAGTTAGCCAAACTCTACATCTCAGAAATTGTTCGATTGCATGGAGTTCCACTTTCCATCATATCAGATAGAGGTACACAATTTAATTCTAAGTTTTGGAGAACATTGCATGCTGAATTAGGTACTAGGTTGGACCTTAGTACTGCATTTCACCCTCAAACCGATGGACAGTCTGAGCGAACGATTCAGGTGTTGGAGGATATGCTTCGTGCATGTGTGATATAATTTGGTGGTCATTGGGATAACTTCTTACCTTTAGCAGAGTTTTCATACAATAATAGCTATCACTCAAGTATTGATATGGCCCCATTTGAGGCACTATATGGGAGGAGATGTAGGTCTCCCATTGGTTGGTTTGATGCATTTGAGGTGAGACCATGGGGTACCGATCTCTTGAGGGAATCATTAGAGAAAGTGAAACTCATTAAAGAAAAGCTTTTAGCGGCTCAAAGTAGGCAGAAGGAATATGCAGATCGAAAGGTTAGGGACTTGGATTTCATGGAGGGTGAACAAGTCTTGCTGGAGGTTTCACCCATGAAATGGGTGATGCGGTTCGCTAAGCGAGGTAAGCTTAGTCCGAGGTATATTGGTCCATTCGAAGTGCTGAATCGCGTGGGGGAGGTGGCTTACGAATTTGCATTACCTCCAGAACTCTCAGGAGTGCACCCGGTATTTCATGTGTCTATGCTGAAAAGATATCATGGGGATGGAAACTACATTATTCGTTGGGATTCAGTTCTTCTTGATGAGAATTTGTCTTATGAGGAAGAGCCTGTTGCTATTCTAAATAGAGAAATCCGCAAGTTGAGATCAAGGGAGATTGCATCCATCAAGGTTCAATGGAAGAATCGGCCAGTTGAAGAGTCCACTTGGGAGAAGGATGCTGATATGCAAGAAAGATACCCACACCTTTTTACAGATTCAGGTACTCTTTCTCGCCCTTGTTTTCTTATTGTGATCGTTCAAGAATGAACGATGGGTAAATTGGTATCTATTGTAACGACCTGTTTAGTCGTTTCGAGCAGTAGAATTACTTTTGATAATAACTAACTGTGTCGACGGATCACACGACGGACCGTCATGGTCACGACGGACCGTCGAGGGTCTTCGTTCTAAAACACTTAAACTCTGAAATCTGGGTACGGGGATCAACTCTCTGAACTACACGACGGAACTGCAGCACGGACCGTCGTAGACACGACGGACCGTCACAATCCCTTTACTGAATTTAACTCTCTGAACTTTGTGACGGACCTGCAGGACGGACCGTCGCAGGTACGACGGGCCGTCATGAGCTGCATAACCCCGACTGGGTCGGATTTCTGCTAATAGTTTTTAAGGGGTGTTTTGGACTATTCATGCTTATAATTATGAAATTAGTGGGGTAAGTTTAATAATGTATTTACTTGGGGGTTAAAGGAGATAACTTTAAAATAAAGAATGGGTTAGTTTCATCATAATGAATTATATGATAATTAGGGTAAAAGAAAAAGAATTTGGGAGAAGGAAAAATAAAAAGAATAGAGAGAGGGAGAACGAGCGAGAAAAGGGAGAAGCAAATAGGAAAGCAAAGGCATTGAGAAGTAGCTCGTTTGATCACGATTCTTCGGTGGAGGTAGGTTATGGTCTATGCTATTTCATAGTAAACTCTAAATAGCGAATTATATGTATTGGGTGGTATTGTAAAGTCTTCTATATGCTTAATTGTGTGGTTGCATGATGTGATTATGTAATTGTAATGGATTATAAAGATGAGGCTGTGAATCTTAAACCTTAATTCCTCTCTATTAATGATGATGCCTTGACATAAAAGAAGGTCGGATGAACTAAAATAATGAGAATTAGGGGATCGGGTGTCACGAACCGACACGTAGAATTAGGGGATCGGGTGTCACGAACCGACACGTAGCATTAGGGGATCGCGTGTCACGAATCGACACGTAGAATTAGGGGATCGGGTGTCACGAATTGACACGTAGTATTAGGGGATCGGAGTGTCACGTATCGACACGTAGTAGTAGGGGATCGGAGTGTCACGTTCCGCCACAAGAAGAATAAAGAGAATGAATCTTGAATTATGTTAATATACTCAAATTTAATGAAAACATTTCCCATAGATGTGCTTGGTGTTGTGGCCAATGGTTCTGGTACTTGTTGTTGAAACCTGTTGGGTATTGTAGTTCGTTTATATTATTATTCGATATATATTGCTTTTTATTTTGAGTTGGCCAATGATACCTACTCAGTACGTGTTCCTTGTATTGACCCCTACTTGTATGTTTCTCTTTGTTATTTGTGGAGTGCATCAAACGTGCCATCGACTTCGACTCGCCCTCAACTCTAGCTAGTCTTCATCACGTCAGATTTCAGGGTGAGCTATTGTTCCTAGCTCGGACTGGATTCTCTCCTTCACGTCTTGATGTCTTGAAGTTGGGACATGGACCATTTCTTTTACTTATGTTAGCTTCTTAAATACTCTTACATTTAGAATTTTTGAGGATAGATGTTCTTGGTGTGATGACTTCCAGATTTTGGGAATAATAATTGATAAACTTTAGAAGCTTATTATTTGGTTATATTAATGAGTTTTGAGTCTTCCGCATTATATTTTGTTCACTATGGTTGAAAGTAAACGTTGGGGTTTAGATTTGTTGGTTCGCTCACATAGGAGGATAAGTGTGGGTGCCACTTGCGGCTCGTTTTGGGTCGTGACAATCAACTTCTTCAATACATGTTGCAACCTGACTTCTAGACATCCATTACTATACAACTTTTGATCAAGAAAACATGCAGTCATTCAAGAACATTTTCAAATCATCATTTTGAAGAGTGTAAAAATCTCACTCTAAGCGGAAAGCTAAGCATCAATCCAATTTAAGATCAAGATACTCACCCAAAAATCAAGGTGATATTTTAAAGTCTCGACTCAAGTGAAGCTCAAGAAAAGTTGCATAGATAGGAGTTTATACATTTATTTTCCTTTTGAATATTAGTTTTTATTTTTTATTTAAGAGTAGGAACCGCGACCTGGAGCCTCGATTGAACCTCACTCAACTTTAAACTCATCACCTCATCTTGCCTTATAACCTGAGTTATGTACGATGTCTAAAATTAAGACTCTGCTGTACACTTTTTTCCTTCAAATATCATTTTTGTCAATATTTTTCATGTTATCAACTTCTTTGTTTGAAAATTCTTTGTGTTTCCAATTAAATAGGGGCAAACTGTACACATGTAATTTTTTACCGAACTTAAAGTTTTACACCATTTTAGTAGTTGAATATTTCTTTTATATATAAATTAAATACTTTTATTTTATTATATTTCAGTATGTTTATTGTAAAAATATTTGAAAACTACCAAAAGACAGTCTCCAGAGATGTCACGCCCCTTTTTGCGCTCCAGCAGAAGGGATTTTTGAATTTCCAGTGATGTTATTGATTAGGAATTATTTTAATTATTCATATTCGTCACTTAGAATCGAGTTATGGTATTCCAAGTCACCTTTTTATTTAATCTCTAATCAAAAGGAAATGACTCTTTGTTTGGTCTGCGAATCAGAATTTCAGGTAAAAAATTCTGTTGACTGAGGTGAAGGTATTAGGCATCCCTCGAGTCCCGTGTTATAGCACGGTCGCTTTTATTAACTTTTGCTTATTTTTATTGTTTTTGGGATAAATTGTGTCTAATGCCATGGTTTTTTTTCTAAAATTATTTTTTGTACTGTTGAATTTTTATTAGTCTTAAATTGAACGCATAACTACATTCTAGATCTTGATATTTGGAGACATAACGGTCTTCCCCTTGAGTTCATCACACCGAATAATCTCAATTTACGCCTATTAATTTAAATTAATGAAAGATAATTATTAAAATAATTTAATTTGACCAATGTACGCAACCACATCCTTGAGTTTCTTTTAGTGTCTCAAAAAGATGTGTAACCACATTCTTAATTGAGATAAATATTTTTAAAAGGTATATAAAAGTTTGTATAACGTTAAAAATAATTACTTTCCTTTATAAATACATATCAACTTATTCAAAGAAAATAATTATTAGTAACTCCGGCAAAATTTCTATAAGGTCCAACAAGTAAATTTAAATAGTAAACAAAAATTGATATGATTCATGATATAAGCTCCTTTAGATTAAATTTTGGAAATGTTAACACCAAAATAAATTGTATAACAATAGTAATTCAATTAATATCGAACATATCTTAATCCAAAATTATTTTTTTAAATAAAAAAAAACTCAATATACTAACTCTAAATCCTTAATTAATTTTTCATATTCAGTGAAAATCTACATGCCATTAACTAGAAACTTATTTAAAGCATCAAAATTGTACAACAATAAATAACAAAAAATATATTTTATTCCAACTATATTTCAATCAAATTATGAATGAAACAAGACTATATAAAAAATGTATCATAATATTACATCACATTCCATAGATAAAGTAAAGAGACAAGATAATGTTTAACCTTAAGTAAAAAGAATGTGTACCGCAAAATCTTGACTGAAGCTCGATTAAAAAACCCACTGATCTTTTATTTGGTGTGTGGTATTGGATTTTAATAGTGTGAGGCTAGAAAAATCTCCATTTTTTTCTAGCCTCACGCTATCAAAATCTAACACTACACACCAAACAAAAGATTAGCGGATTTTTTAATCGAGTTTCTGTCAAGACATTGCGGTACACATTTGTTTTACTTAATGTTAAACATTATCTTATCTCTTTACTTTATCTATGGAATGTGATGTAATATTATGATACTTTTATGTGATGTAATGTTATGATACATTTTTATAGAATCTTGTTTCATTCATAATTTGATTGAAATAAATTCGGATTTGAACATATTTGTTGTTATTTATTGTTGTACAATTTTAATGATTTGAATAAGTTTTTAGTTAATGTCATGTATAATCTCATTGAATATTGAAAATTAATTAAGGATTTAGAGTTTGTATAATGAGTTTTGTTTATTTAAGATAACAATTTTTGGCTTAAGATAGGTTGAATCATTAATTGAATTACTATTGCTATACAATTTCTATAGGTGATAACATTTCCAAAATTTAATCTAAAGGAGCTTATATCATAAATCATACCATTTTTTGTTTACTATTTAAATTTACTTGTTGGACCTTACACATATTTAGTCGGAGGTAATAATAATCATTTTCTTTGAATAAATTGGTTTGGATTTATAAAGGAAAATTATTATTTTTAACGTCAAACAAACTTTTATATACATTTTAAAAGTAGTTGTATCAATTAAAATGTGGTTACACATCTTTTTGAGACACTACAAAAAACTCAAGGACGTGGTTGTGCACCTTGGTCAAATTAAATTATTTTAATATTTAACTTTCATTAATTTAAATTAATAGGTGTGATGAGTTCAAGAGGAGAAGATAGTTATATCTCCAAATATCAAGAACGAGAATGCAGTTATACTTTCCGATTAAGAATAATAAAAGTTTAATGATAAAAATAACAATAATAATTTTTGTAAAAAAAAAACATGGCCTTAGACACAATTCAAGAGTTAATAAAAGCGACCGTACTAGAAAAACGGGACTCAAGGGATACCTAATACCTTCCCCTCAGTCCACAGAATTCGTTACCTGAATTTCTAATTCGCAGACCAAACAAAGAGTCATTTGCTTTTGATTAGGGATTAAATAAAATGGTGACTTGGAACACCATAAATAATTCCCAAGTGGAGACCCTGAACAACTAAAATAATACATAATCAATAACGTCAGTTAAAATTGAAAAAACTCTTCCGCTGGAGCACAAAAAGTGGTGTGACATCTCTGGCGACTCTGACTTTTGGTTGGTTTTAAAATATTTTTACGATATACTTACTGAAATATGATAAAATCAAAATATTTTATTTAAATATAAAAGAAATATTCGACTAATAAATGGTGTAAAACTTTAAGTTCGGTCAAAAATTATGTGCCTACAAGTTATACTCGACGTTCTGGACTTAATGAAATCGCCAAAACACGAAGCCCAAGTCTCCTTGACCGTACATCTATAAATATCACAGAAGCTAAGTTATGCCTACAAGGCTAAAACATGCTCGGGACCTCTCAAAAAATTAACCACGTCCTCAACTAGTCCTAAAATCATCCCTCGAATCCAATAAAACTCTCAAAATTCAGATTAGAGCATATGTACCCTGAATGTTGACCAAAGTCAACAGAAAGACTAAAATTTCATAATTTCACAGCTTAGAACCTCAAATGCTCAAAATGACTTAAAAATAGAAACAAAAATCTTTCATGGAAAGGATTTCACATTCTAAACTAATGGAATTGATGGAATCTCATTATCATACTCGAAACTCTAAAAGTCACCGAAAATTACTTTTTTAACAACTTAACCTTTCAAACTCAAAACATAACAAATCGTTAGTATTTAACTCAAAGTTTAAAATCAACTTTTAATACTCAATCATAGAAGAATCCAGGTCAATATTGGGGGGGCAACGTTATAAATTTATGAAACTTTCCAAAAATAACAGACTAGTTCATTACAATCTTGGTGACATCTTGATGAATATAGTACCGCAAACTATGAGATTCTACCAAAATATTCTGGACTCAAGTGACCAACTCGAGCAACACAAATCATTCCTCTAAAATTAGTACACATCCTATATTGAAAGTGGCATCTTAGGTCTCCCAGAGAACACCTTATTTCTGAGCTTAATAAAATCCTCATCCTCATACTTCTTAGCCTCAATTTTCTCCATAAAGGTGAGCATACCCTCAATACTAACACCCCACCCTTCTAAAAAATGCTCAACTACATGAACTTAGACTCAAAGGCCTGAATCTCTCTAGCCAAGGGTCACTTAGACACTTCCAAGCAAGTCAAATTATCCATGCTAACAGTTTTCCAATTTCATGTGTCTGCCACCACATTGACCTTCCTTGGATCATACTGAAGGATCACATCATAATCCTTAAGCAATTACATCCATCTCATTTTTCTTAGATTCATTTTTTTAGAGTGAACACATGTTGTAGACTACGATGATCATTTATTACGTCACACTTTGCTCCATAAAGATAATGCCACTAGATCTTAAAAGCAAACGCTATCGCTGCCAACTCTAAATTATGGGTGGGGTAGTTCTTCTCATGGACGTTCAGTTGTCTGGAAGCATAGGCTATAACATTGATGTTCATGATCAACACAACATCGAATCCTGAATATTAATAATCACAATAAATAATGAAATCCTTACCTTCCACCAAGATGTCAAGATATGCATTGTAGTCAAAAGATTCTTGAACTTTTAAAAGCTCTCATCACACTTCTCTAACCACTCAAATGGATGGTACATCCTTTATAGTCAAGATGGGCAAATGCATAGAAATAGAAGCAACATTTTTCATAAACCTACATTAGAAGTAGTAAGACTATCCCGATCTAGGCCTATTCACCGGACGTGACACAGCGTACTCGACCCTGAAGGGGTCATATACAAGCCTCGTAGCTCATTCATTGCATAGATAATAAAAATAGTACAGGATTAAAACTTTTTATTTAAAACCATATGATTCAAAATATTAAAGACATTTAAACGCTAGTGGAACTCTATATCTCACATGGTCATCTTAGACACAATCTTGAAAAATAGTAGGGACACAACTTTTTACAATAGAAATATAGAATAGTCTATTACATGAAAAGGAAAGGAACTTATAAACACTTGTCCTCAATCTATGGGACATACCCAAAATGTCTTGGAGAACTCTAATCCAAGCTTCACTAGAGAATGCAATCACTTGCCGGAACTTACACTTTGTAGTAAAACGTAGAAGAAGAATAGGTTAGCATAATTAAGTACTAAGTATTATAGTCCTTATAGTCATGCAAAAACATGCTTAATTCAGACATTTTATTTTAAAGTCATGCTTTTATGCCATTTTAATAAAACTTCATGAAAAATTGAAATAGAGGCATAATATATGTAATAACCAACATACAAGTCATTTCATCACAATAGAGGCACAATCAACATACATAACATTGCCTTCACATTGAACCCTCACCTCAAGTAACACTAAGTATACCTAGTGCAATGTATGCATAACGTCTCATACCACTATCTATACTAAGGTACCAGCTTAAGGTCACCAAAAATGAACTTACAATTCGACCTTTCCATCTTCACACATTATTCACACATAAGAGACACAAACATTACATTAGACATATTAGATCTTTAGGACCATCAACTAAGACAATTCTAAGTAATACTTGTGTGATGTCCAAGTATAATCCCATACTACTACTCCCACTAAGTACTCTTTTGAAGTCACCATAGGCAAGGCACCTTCACATTCAATAAGTCACAACAAGGAAGTAACACATAATACAATCCCAAGTATAGCATGCATCTTCACATTTAGAGAAATCAGAGTCAACATTCTCCAATCGATTCGTTTAGAGAACTTTCACACATTTAGAGAAATTTCACACATAGTTCCCTCCAAAATAGTTCCCTCACTTTTCATATTCTCTCTTTTCATTTCCCATTCACACATGCTAAACCCAACAATCCCCCACATGAATGGGGAAGGCTATTGTCAAAACATATGCATGAAAAAACTTGTTTTTCTTGTAGGTAAAGGTTAATCGCATCTGGATAAGTAGGTTTCCCTTTAAACTTTCCGTAGTGAGCATATATCGGATATACTCGATCAATCTGTAGATTTGATATCTTTGAACCGTCGAGCTTTGGTGTATACCTAGACAACATATGTCACACAATCAACCCTTGAACTGTTCTTAGTTCTCATTGTTTTGTTCGTTTCAGCCATGAACACATCTTGGATACTAAGTGTTTAAAGAACTGGCCTTTACCGGATTCTCCTTGAAGCGGCTTACACTTCACATTTATATAGGTGACCCAGTAATCCAATTTGCATCACTATACCCCTCAAGAACGGCTGAATATTTGTTGTAATGTAAAGCATAGTTTTGAGTGTCATCTAAGTATCCCAAAACTCTCTTCATGGCCAAACAATGACTTTGATTAGGATTACTTGTGTATCGACTCAGTATACTGATAGCGCAAGCTATGTCTGGTCGTGTACAGTTCATGACATACATTAAGCTTTCCAATACGCTAGCATAGTCCAATTGAGACTGACTCTCACCTTTATTCTTTGCAAGATGAAGGTTTACATCAATTGGAGTCTTTGACCTTTTAAAATTCAAAAATTTAAATTTTTCAAGTATCTTTTGAATATAATGAGTTTGAGACAATGCTAGACCGTTAGGAACTTTAATTCCTAATATCACATTAGCAACTCCTAAATCTTTCATATCAAACTTACTAGCGAGCATACGCTTTGTAGATTTTATATTTGTCAATAGTTTCATCATCTTTCATCTTCCTTTTAGACACATTTTGAACCCAAAGGTTTGTTCCCTAGAGGAAGATCAATCAACTCCCAAGTATGATTGCTTAAGATTGATTTAATTTCACTATTAACAGCGTCCTTCCAAGAGGTTGAGTCGCTAGACAACATTACTTCCTTGAATGTTTGAGGCTCACTTTCAAGAAGAAATGTTACAAAATCAGATCCAAATGAAGTAGATGTCCTTTGACGTTTACTGCGTCTTGGACTTTCTTCATTGGGTTCATTCTCTTTTGGTTCTTCTCTGGGTTATTTAGACCCCCCACTAGATGACTCAAGTCTATTTTTATACGGATAGATATGTTCAAAAAATTCAGCACTATCTGATACCATACTGTATTATCATGAATATCCGGATGTTCGGACTTATGAACCAAAAATCGGCATGCCTTACTATTTGTGGCGTATCCAATGAATACACATTCCATAGTCTTAGGCCCTATTTTTACCCTCTTAGGAATAGGAACTTGGACTTTGGCTAGACACCCCCACAATTTGAAATATTTCAAGTTGAGTTTTTTACCTTTCCATTTCTCATATGGCATTACATTTGTCATTGAGTGAGGCACTCTGTTAAGTATTTGATTTGCAGTAAGGATAGCTTACCCCCACAAGTTCTGTGGTAAACCTGAACTTATAAGTAATGCATTCATCATTGGAGTGTAGGGAGAAGTAGTTTGATGGATTATTCCATTTTCTAAACATATATCTGCAAATGGAGATTCATATTCTCCACCTCTATCACTTCTGATCATTTTGATCTTTTTATATAACTAATTCAACTAAAGTTTTATATTGCCTAAATGTATCTATTGCTTCTCCTTACCATTTAGCAAATAGACATAACAATATCTAGTGCAATCGTCAATAAAAGTTATGAAATACTTTTTCCCACCACGTGATGGTGTTGAATTCATATCACAAATATCAGTGTGAATCGATTCTAAAGGATTTAAATTCCTTTCAACAGATTTATAAGGATGCTTAGCATACTTAGATTCAACGCAAATTTGACATTTTGATTTATTGCACTCAAATTTGGCAAAATATTTAAGTTAATAAGTTTTCGCAAGGTTTTGTTATTAACGTGTCCCAAACGTTCATGCCATAAACATTTAGACTCAAGCAAGTAAGAAGAAGCAAAATCTTTATTCATATCAACTGCAATTACATTGAGTTTGAAAAGGCCATCACTAAGGTAGCCTTTTCCTACATACATATCATTCTTGATTACTACTACTTTATCAGAAACAAATACACATTTGAATTCATTCTTTGTCAGAACCGGAATTGAAACTAAATTCTTTCTCAATTCTGGAACATATGAGACCCTATTCAAAGTCACCACCTTGTTTGATGTCATCTTTAATAAGACTTTGCCAGTTCCTTCCACCTTTGCAACAGCGGAGTTTGCCATAAATAACTTCTCATCTGTAGGTGCTGGAGTATATGATGAAAATAATTCTTTGTTGGCACAAAAATGGCATGAGGCACCAGAATCTATCTACAATATTTCTTGGATTTCCAACCAAGTTACATTCTGAAAGCATTGCACAGAGATCGTCCATTTCTTCTTTGGATTCAGCCAAGTTTGCTTGATCCTTCTTTTTTTTGTCCTTCTTAGGACTCTGGCATTCAGTAGCCCTATGACCATGTTTACCACAGTTGAAGCAGTTTCCATTGAATTTCTTCTTAGGATGATTGCTTTTTGGACCAGATGCTTTCTTTCTTTTCTATAATTTTGTGGGATCTTCTTCAACAAAATTTACTCCAGATATTGCTAAATTACCACGTGACATCTTTTGTGCAGCCTTATTATCCTCTTCGATTCTCAACCTTACTATGAGATCTTCAACAGTCATCTCCTTGTGTTTATGTTTCAAGTAGTTTTTTAAGTCCTTCCACAATGGAGGTAACTTTTCAATAATTGCAGCGACTTGAAAGGCATAATTCACAATCAATCCTTCATCAAGGAGATCATGGATTATGACCTGCAGTTCTTAAACTTAGGTGACGAAGGTCTTACTGTCTATCATCTTATAGTCCAGAAATTTTGCCACAATGAATTTCTTCATTCCGGCATCTTCTGTTTTGTACTTCTTTTCTAAAGCATCCCAGACTCCTTTTGAGGTTTTGACATTGCTGTACAAATTGTACAGATCATCTTGCAGGACACTCAGAATATAATTTTAACACAAAAAATCTGAGTGTGTCCATGCTTCTGTTACCAAGAATCGTTCATCACACGCAGTTTCATCTGACATAACATGAACATTCTCATTAATGAACTTCTGCAGACTCAACTTAGTGAGATAGAAGAACATCTTCTGTTGTCATCTCTTAAAGTCGACTCCAAAAAACTTTGCAAGTTTCTCAGCCGGCGCTAAGGTAGTATTTGAACGATTATGTGCAACCGATGTTGTTGCAGCACATACTGTTCCAGCATTTACTTGACTTGAATTAGTCATTTTTCTTTTTTCTCAAACACTAAATTTTTTCCTGCTCAGCATATTTTTTATCTCAAACGAATCAAAGGGTCAATCGACTGAGTTTGTGTGACTTGTTGTTGTTCTGAAGTTCGCTGAAGTTAAAGAAATTTGAGGCTAACCTTAAAATACAGGTTGAATAATAGAAGGTACATTTAGTAAACAATTCCTCTTAGTGCTCCAATTTTTTTTTAATTTATTTATTGTAATATTATTTATTAGTTTTGAATAATTGCAGTCTATTTAATATATGAATTAAAAGATAAAAGAATATTCATCTGTTTGTTTTTCACTAATTATTATAATTGACGAATAAAATTTTACATGTCTACTATTTTATAGGTTGCTAGGACTTTTCATGTTATCAAAGATCTTGTGGCTTTAAATTTAAATATTTTCTTTAACATTAAAAATAAAAAGTTACCCTTAGAAAAATTATTAACCAATTTGTTATAAAGTATTTGTATTATAGAGAATGTCTATCATGTGGAGTCCTTTTTAGGATATGG
This sequence comes from Solanum corneliomulleri, assembly GCA_027704805.1. NCBI lineage: Eukaryota > Viridiplantae > Streptophyta > Magnoliopsida > Solanales > Solanaceae > Solanum > Solanum corneliomulleri. Next base: position 41,024,658 of record JAKWIY010003054.1, read on the forward strand.
TTAAAGAGTCATACTTGGGGACCAAGTTAGATTTCTCCTATAAATAGTGTGTTTCAAGAGATATAACAAGTCTTCTCTTCTTTTCTCTACTGTTTCTTCTTCTTATTCTATAGTTTTATAACATGTTATCAGCACGAGACTCTAATTTCTCAAAAGTGATGGTTAGATTTGAAGAATTAATAAAGATATGGATAATTCTAAGAACATATTATCGAAATATGAAGATATTTATTTGATTGATGCTGGTACAACACATACGATATTCAAAAATAAGATATATTTTTCTCATTAAGTATGGGTAAAATAAATGTTACTACAATTTTTGGTAGTACTAATATGATTGAGGGTTTTGGAAGAGCCATTGTAATTTTACCCAAGGGAACTAAACTCATCATTAATAATGCTATTTTTTCTCCAAAATCTAAGAGAAACTTGTTGAGTTTTAAATATATCCGTGAAAATGGTTATCATATCCAATCAATGGATGAAATAAATCTTGAATAGCTTGGTATCACCAAGAATGTCTCTGGGCAATTATGTGTTATAGAAAAGTTCCCTGCTTTATCTTCTAGCTTGTATTGGACAAAAAATTAGTGCAATTAAGGCACATTTAATAGTAAATAAGAAGATTACTGATTCCAATACATTTGTACTTTGGCATGATACTCTAGGACATCCTGTGTCAATAATGATGAGACGAATTATAGAAAATTTGAGTGGACATCCACTAAAAGACCTAAAAGTTCTTTTAAATGGTGAATTTTCTTGTATTGTTTGTTATTAAAGCAAGTTAATTGTGAGACCATCACCAATGAAAGTTAAGATTGAGTCCCCTGCGTTCTTGGAACGTATACATGGGGATATTTGTTGACCTATTCACCCACCTAGTGGGTCATTTAGATACTTTGTGGTTCTAATAGATGTTTCTTCTAGATGGTCTCATGTGTGCCTATTGTCATCTCGTAACTTGGCATTTTCAAAATTATTGGCACAAATAATAATGTTAAGGGCACACTTTCCTGATAATCAGATTAAGTCCATTCGTCTTGATAATGCTGCAGAGTTTTCATCCCAATCATTTAATGATTATTGTTTAGCAATTGAGATAAGAGTTGAACACTCCGTTGCTCATGTTCATACTCAGAATAGTCTCGCAGAGTCATTAATTAAACGTTTGCAATTAATAGTAAGACCATTGCTTATGAAAACTAAGTTGCCCACTTCTGCGTGGGGACATGCAATTTTGCATGTTGCAACACTTATTCGTCTCAGACCGACAAGTTATCATAAGGTTTCTCCATTGCAATTGGTTATGGGTCAAGAACTTAATATATCCCATCTAAGAATTTTTGGAAGTGCTGTACATGTGCCTGTAGCACCACCAAACGACACTAAGATGGGCTCTCAAAGAAGTTTAGGAATATATGTTGGGTTTGAGTCACCCTCCATTATCCGCTATCTTGAACCATTGACTGGAGACATGTTTACTGCTAGATTTGCAGATTGTCGATTTGATGAGACAGTTTCTCAAAATTAGGGGGAGAAAATAGTAAAATAAAATGAGAAATTTTATGGAAAAATTTATTAGTGTCTCATCTTGATCCATATTCTTCTACTTGCGAACAAGAAGTACAAAAGATTATTCATCTGCAGAAAATTTCAAATCAAATACCAGACGCATATACAGATTTGAAAAGGATTACTAAATCACATATTCCTGCAGAAAATGTCCCAATTCGAATTGATATCCCTAAAGGACCATCCACTAGTGTCATAGCTAATGAGTCAAAAAAACACCTAAAGTGTGGTAGACCATTGGGGTCTAAGGATCAAAATCCTAGAAAAAGAAAGATTAAATGTCAAGATGAAACTATGAAGAATCTCATATGGAAGTTCAAAATTTGAATAAGTCTGATATTCATGAAAGAATCAATGAACTTGAAACTCAAGGAAATAATGAACTATCCATAAATTTAAGAGATGTTGAAACTAATATGAATCGATCAGAAATAGTGGTTGATTATGACTTTGCATATAATGTTGCAACAAATATCATGCAAGATAATGAGGATCATGAACCTCAATCTGTTATAGAATGTTGACAACGAAATGATTAACAAAAATGGCAAGAAGCAATTCAATCAGAGTTAAATTCACTTGTCAAGCGTGAAGTTTTTGGACCAATAGTTCAAACACCTAATGGTATTAAATCTGTTGGTTACAAATGGATTTTTGTGCGAAAAGGAAATGAGAAAAATAAAATACAAAGGTATTAAGCACGCCTTGTGGCACAAGGATTTTCTCAAAGGTCTGGCGTCAACTATGAAGAGACATACTCACGCGTTATGGATGCAAAAACATTGTGTTATCTCATTAGTTTCACAGTCCATGAGCAACTTGAAATGCATTTGATGGATGTGGTTACAGCCTACCTTTATGGATCACTTGATAATGATATATACATGAATATTCCTGAAGGATTTGCGATGCCTAAATCATGTAATTCAAAATCTCGAGAAATATATTCTATTAAATTGCAAAGATCATTATATGGTTTGAAGCAGTCTGGGCGCATGTGGTATAACCGTTTTAGTGAGTAATTAATTAAGAAAGGTTATACAAATGATGCAATTTGTCCATGTGTCTTTATAAAGAAAACAATATCAGAATTTGTTGTACTTGCTATTTATGTTGATGACATAAATCTTATTGGAACTCCAATAGAGCTTTAAAAGGCAATTGATTATTTAAAGAATGAATTTGAGATGAAAGATCTGGGAAGGACAAAATTATGTCTTGGTTTGTAAATTGAGCATTTGACAAATGGTTTTTGTTCATCAATCTGCCTACACAGAAAAAGTGTTGAAAAGATTCTGTATTGATGAAACATATCCATTAAGTACTCTGATGGTTGTTCGTTCACTTGATGTGAATAAGGATCCATTCCGACCTCAAGAAAAGGATGAAGAGATTCTTGATTCTGAAGTACCATATCTTAGTGAAATTGGTGCACTAATGTATCTTGTTAATACTACGAGGCCTGATATAGCTTTTGTTGTTAACTTGTTAGCAAGGTATAGTTCTGCTCCTACTAGGAGACATTGGAATGGGATCAAACACATTTTGCGATATCTTAAAAGGACAACTGATATGGGCTTATTTTATTTTGTTGATTGTAGCCCAAATCTTGTTGGTTATGCTGATGCAGAATATATATCTGATCCACACAAAGGTCGATCCCAAACAGGCTACATGTTTATATGTGGGGGGGACTGCCATATCTTTGAGATCTACAAAGTAGTTCATCGTAGCCACTTCATCTAATCATGCTGAAATAATAGCTATTCATGAAGCAAGTAGAGAATGTGTGTGGTTAAGGTCTATGATACATCTCATTTGAGAGAAATGTGGTTTGGATTGTGATAAAGTAGGCACCACTTTATATGAAGATAATGCAGCATGCATTACACAACTTAAGGGAGGATTCATAAAAGGAGATAGAATAAAGCACATTTCACCGAAGCTTTTCTATACACATGAACTTCAAAAGAATGGTGATATAAATGTGCAACAGATTCGTTCAAGTGACAATGTAGCTGATCTATTCACCAAGTCTCTACCAACTGCAACTTTCAAGAAGATGGTGCACAAGCTTGGAATGCGAAGATTCAAGTCTCTGAATTGATGTTCTCATTAGGGGGAGTTAATACGCGCTGTACTCTTTTTCCCTTACGAGGTTTTGTCCCACTGGATTTTCCTTGTAAGGTTTTTAATGAAGCAGCCTAGATGCGTATTAATAGATATGTGTACTCTTTTCCTTTACTAGAGTTTTTTTTTTTGTTAATGTTTTTTTTAGTAAGGTTTTAACGAGGCACATCATCTATGAATTAGACATTCAGGGGGAGTGTTATAAAGTATTTGTATTATAGTGAATGTCTATCATGTGGAGTCCTTTTTAGTATATGGTTAAAGAGTCATACTTGGGGACCAAGTTAGATTTCTCCTATAAATAGAGTGCTCCTCTTCATGGTAAATTCATTCATCAAGAGAAATAACAAGTCTTCTCTTCTTTTCTCTCTAGTTTGTTCTTCTTATTCTATAGTTTTATAACACAATTTAAAATTTTACATATTTTTAACATTCAATTTATATATTATTTTATTAGAAATTTCTGCTATCTAAATTTTAAAAAAAAGTCCCACAACCCCTCACCCACATCCCCATTTCCTCATATAGGCAATATACAGATTAAAAAAATAACAAATATATTATTCAAAACATTTAAATAAAGCCAAATAATTAGAGAAGGTGGTTTAAAATTTATAAAATTAATTTTTTTTAAATGAAAATCAGTTTTTTAGTTATGAATTTTTGGAAATACTGCACAATTTTTTCTTTAGTATATTTAAGCATGATCAGAAAAATCCAATATTATATAATTAGAGTATTTAGTTGTACATAAAATACTAGATAGGAAAAATACTAGGAATATTATAGTATTGCAATTACAATTTTTATATCATATCTATCTATGTATATTATCTAAAAGTAAAAATTGTCATGTGTAAGCACCACAAAACTTTAACAATTATATAATTCAAAACAAAATTTAAAAATAATTTTAAAAATAAAAATGTTGATACATTCGTTATTAAAAAATTTTAAGAGGTATTATTAGTCTTTAATAATTTCAAATTTAAAATAAATATTAGATGTGAGATTTTTAATTTCAAATTATTTGTTTAAAATTCAAAAAATAATAATCATGCACGTTAATTAATGGAGATTTCTAAGGAGTGAGTTTAGTGGATAGTTATTATTTTAAAAAAATTATATATATATATATATATATATATATATATATATATATATATATATATAATATATATATATATATATATATATATATATATATATATGAGAGGTAAAAATGATTATGTGAATGAGAGCTAAGTGGAAGAAGAAGCGTATGAGGAGGTTGAAGAGGAAGCGCTGAAAGATGAGACAGAGATCGAAGTAGAACCACATTCTGTAGTTCTCAACGGTTTATCTATGCTTATCGTCTTCTTTAGGCTTATGCTGTTTAAATTTTAGTTTGAAACTCTAGTAACATTTTGAGTTGTTATTTTGTTCTAATTACACCGAATCCAAATTTTATCATCCGATTTTGGCTATGGAATAAAAAAAAATATTAAAATTAATTTAAATAATAGGAGGTAAAAATGATTATGTGTCAGCATAGAAAAAATAATTTATGAATAATTAAAATTAATTTAAATTGTACTAATCTATCTATATATTGAAAAAGTGAAAAGTGTCATATATCAGCACCATAAAAAAGAATTTATAAATTATTAAAATTAATTAAAAATATAAAAATCTTAACATAAAAATAAAATTGCAATCCCTAAGAAACTTTTTTTAACATCTATTAGCTCTTTTAAAAAATCAAATTTGAAAATTGAATAATAAGTTTATTCTTATCGGTTGAGGTTATTTAACTATTTAAAAATTCTTAAAAAATTACTGTTTGGTAAAAAATTACTGTTTGGTAAAGTTGTAAATGCAAAAGTCTATCTATAATCTATAAAATAATAAAAGCATGAACAATTTGTTTTGGTTTATCTGGATAAATATGTTTACCATTTTTATAAATTTATATTTTACTTTAAAAATGCTCCTAAATTATAGGCATACATTAAAAGAAGTGTAACTTTCACAAAAATAAAAAATTCATATTTGGATGATATAGCAAAGTTTGTATAATTACGCTCCATAGCAACATAGAAAAACGAATTTGTATTATTATAAGTGTATACAACGATTATATACAATTTGAATTTGTATAAAATGAAAAAAAGAGAAAGACAAAAGAGACTTGACAAGGAATATACAATTGAATCGAATTATATAAAACGAGAAAGAGAGAAATTAGATATAATTTGAAAATTGTATAAAACGAGAAAGAGAGAAAGACAAAAGAAACTGGACAGGGGAGTATTTTTATTGTATAATTATAAGTGTATAAGACGAAAATATATGTACTTGCATGTGGATATACAATTTTCTCACGCTTTATACAAACAGAAACACAATTTACATTTCGCTTCTGTTTGTATAAGTGAGAAAAGGCGAGGGTGGCGAGCGAGATTCGGGAGAGTGGCGAGCGAAATCTGGAAGAGGGGAGAGAGGAGAACAAAAATATATGTATTTATACAATTTTCTCTGTTTTATACAATTAGAAACAATTTTTATACACTTGTATTTGTATAAAAAGTGAGGAAGCGAGCGAGAGATTCGCGAGATATTTGGGAGAGAGGTGCCTGACAATTTTTTGCAAACGTTTGCTATGAAGCACAATTAAATTAAACCCTAGCTACTCCATTTATTTTAGGTTATTAGTTTGCTATTATATATACAATTTTTCCTTAAAAGAATAACTGAATTATCTATCTCTATTCAAATTCAATTAAAGTTACAACTTCCTCATTTTTACACAATTATAGGGATTTTCAAATTCAAACATCTATATCTTTATATATCTATACAGGAGGATATCTTAGTTCGTAGATCTGAAAACCTTACATCTAATGGTGGAATCTACTCAGCAAATTGTACGACAAAGAAAAATAGATATCATTCATGATATAATTTATGATTAAATTTTTTACATTTTTAGATACCACGGTAATAATTGAAATCAATTTATTTTATGTTCAACTGTTTTGAAACATTTATGAAAATACTTGTATAGTCTCTATCGATTTAACCTTTTATATTTTGTATCCTACAAGATGCTTGTGAAAATTTTCATATGAATGGAACTTTATAGATTTATACGATGCATATCAAGGTAGAATATTGCAATAGGAGACAAATTTCTATTTGATTGATAATTTCTTTTGATAAATTTTTCTATAAGTAAAGTATATGATTATCTATTCCAATTTGATCGAAATTTTCTGATCATTCTCTATATTAGAGAATGAGTTGACACAAATATCAATTTTACAAGTTCTTCAAGTTATGGCCTGATCAACATATTTCTTTTTGAAAAGTTTTCAATACACTCATCGCTTTTTTGGATGCTTCACATATTAATTTTTGCATAATTGATAAGTTGTTGATATGAATATTTGGCTATTAAATTGATATGAAGCTTGCCATTAATATATAAATTGTTTTCTAACAATAGACTAATATATAGCCACCTAATATATTATTGTTACCATGATAGATTTCAAATACAGTGCTTAATAAAAAATTTGTGGTATTTGAGACATACCATGTCATAGTTGTATGTTATAAAGGGACACCATACCTTTATAACTTTTCCATTTTTCTTCTCACTTCTCTGCCAATCTTCTATTTAACCCCCTCTATGTAGAGTACTACTTTGTAAAATTTTAAATTTAAAATATATTTCTTACACAATAAAAATAATAATATCCTAAAATTAGTAATTTATTATCTTTTTAAAACATTATTTCTCTAATTATTTAATACAAAAATAGTAATGTTTTAAAATTACTAATTTATTTTATTTATTGTTTTGATAATTCATAATATTCATTTGTTAAACATCAAATAGAGATAAATATATTAATATTAATTTAGATTTAAAGTCACATAATTACGTATTTAAAAAAAAGTAGAAATTAATATTTGTACTCTTAACCTCATATAAATAAATTGGATTATTTTTATGACAAGAATAAATAGTTATTTAAAATTACTTGTAAATCAACAAAGTCAAAATATAATTAATTATTGTTTTTCATTTTACTCTCTCTATTAATTTATTATTTTTTCCCGAAATTCAAGCTATAAAATACTTTTTTATTATATTAACATGATATGAATGACAACTAATAATATTTTACGTTGGAATTGCAACTCAGTAAGAAGGTTATATGTTTTTAACAAACACTATAATGTTCATTTCTTATCATGTTAATACATAATAACAAAAATTAAACTATTAATTAATTTCACGTAGCTTGAATTTCATGAAAAGACATATATCATATAAATTGAGAGAACATATATATATGTACGAGTTTATGGATGATTTTCATTTTTGGATTACATGAAAATAAAAATAAAATTTATGTGAATATTTGTGGAGATTACAGATGGTCTTTCTGTTATATTTTCTTGTTGGAGAATATTGTATATATTTAAGTGTTTATGAAATTAGAAAATTATAAATTATTGAGAAAAAAAATTAATTTTACACTCTTTTGAATTAGTTATTTTACTATTTTTACATATTCTTTAAGAAATTATTAATAAAAATGAGAATTTACTAATTTAATCTTTATGATATTTACTTTTTTACAACATTACAAATTTTATTTATACTTTCAAAAAGAAACTTTATGTGATTATTTGTGAAGATTACAGATGGTCTTTCTGTTATATTTTTTTATTGGAGAATACTGGATACATTACTTAGAATAATTGTTTATACAAAAAAAAAATTATACTTACAAATTTTAAATTAAAATACTAAAATTAGACTTCACAATAAAAGTTTATGTGATGCTTCTTTCAATATTGTATATAGAATTTTGTCCGATATTGCAACATTATGATTATGATGTTGCCAAAACGTGTGTATATTATGAGTCAATCCATATGACAATGTTCTTAATCACCATATATAACATAAAATATCAAAGGTTAAATCAAATTAGATGAATGAAAATTTTCAAAGTAGAATCAGTATAAAATTAAAGTTCTGCGATAAATTTTATAGAAAATTAGTCTAATTGATGTCAGTTCTTACCTTGTGAATGATAAATCCTAAATGATAACAACATTTCAAATATATTGATATAAAATGATAGGTTGCAAATGTCTCTTTGGATGATTAGTCAATTTCCTCCTACACAAAAAGACACAATTAACATTTTAAAACCTTGTGAACGGTTGTAACTGTGTTTGGGAAATTAAAAGACGTGTCAAGTTTTAAGAGTCATCGATAGTACTCCCTCCGTCCCTATTTACTTGTCCCTATTTCTTTTTTTAGTTGTCCCTATTTACTTGTCTATTTTGACAAATCAAGAAAGGACAAAAAGAAAAATTCTATTATACCCTTATTTAAACTTCTTGAAAATTTCTAAATTTTACTTCATCCTTTTTGAAACCATAATTAATAAGGATAAAACTATAACTTCACTATGCTAACTATTGTTATCTTAATATGTGTATCATTTCTAAAGTGGACAACTAAATAGCGACAGAGAGAAGTGCTTGTTTAAATATATTGACATGTACATGCTTTTTAAAAAAAAAAATCAAATTTATAATATTTAATTAATGATTTTTTCTAAATTGAAAAATTCAAGAATAATTGTGGCGCTGACACGTCAATTTTTTTAACCTCTCCTATTATATATTAGATAGATTTTTGAGGCATTTTTCATTTTTCAAATTAACTTAATTGTTCAGTTTTCAAGACTATTTTTAGAGTGTTCTTCCAATTTTACCTTTCATTAATTAGTGTTGAAATTAGTTATTGATTAATAATTAGTTATTTTAATTAATAACAGATAGTATTAAATAATAGTATTAAATAATATTAGTATTTACTGTATACTAATCCTAGTCCTATAAGGATTAGTACTCCTTAATCCTAGTCCTATTAGGATTAATACTCCTTCCTATATCTCCTATATATATCTCCCATGTATTCCCTTATTAGGTTAACACTTCAATACAATCAATATTCCTTCATGATATTAAGAGCCAGAAAACCTAGTTCTTCTTTTCTCTAGGTTTATTTTCTCTCTTTAGGGCACCGGTCGTTCCCTTTCTTCTCTTGGGTGGCGGCAGCCATGACAATCGAGGTGGATCCTCTCGATTCACTTCCTTCTGCGTTAAACTCCTTCTCAGGCATCTTCATGCCCTGATTCCCAAAAAATTATCAGACATAAATTACCCTACATGGAAAATCACTGTTCTTACAGCCCTTGAGGCCAATTACCTTCTCAAATACGTCGATGGGAGCACAGAACCGCCGCCGGCAGTCATCACCGCCACGGAAAAATCAGAAAAAACCAATCCGGCTCATGCCGCCTGGAAAGCCGTGGATGGCCAAATTCGATCATGTTTGATTGCGGTCATCTCTCCCACGGTTCAGAAACACGTCCGATCCTACACAACTGCTTCAGCCCTGTGGACAGCCCTCGCAACACGCTATGCATCAATTTCCCACTCTCATATTTTTCAATTGCGTGATCGTCTCCACACAATTACCAAAGGCACGAAAACTATGGCGGAGTATTTAGATGAGGTCTCCACCATCATCACAGCCCTCGACACCGTGAACGAAATCATTCCCGAAGAAGATCTCGTCATGTGCGTCGTTCGGGGGCTCCCATCAGCTTACTCTTCCATTAAACAGGCGGTTCGCATCAGTCCAACGCCCGTTGACCTGGCTACTCTCTCCTCGTGGCTAAAAAGTGAAGAAATCAACATGGATCTGGAGAGCAAACTTCTTCTCCGAGAAGCCGCTGTTATGGAGCCGGCCACCGCCCTCATTGCAATCCAGATTTATCGCGGGGGACGTGGTGGCGGCCGGCAGTGGAGCCGCGGCAACTACGGCAGAAACAGCGGAGGCCGCGGGCGCGGCGGTCGGTAGGGCAGTCGTCCGCCGTACGACGGTCAGCAGCACAGCAGCAACAATAGCCTGCACTCCTTCGGCAGTGGCGGGCAGTCATATTCCAGCGGCGGGCAGGGTACTTACGAGCGGGATCGTCCAACTTGTCAAATCTGTCAGAAAACAGGACACAACGCTGCTCGTTGCTGGTTTCGGTATGAGGAGAGTCGAAATATTGATAACCGTGCCAATTATGCATCTCAAGCCGACCCTTCCTCTGAATGGTTGTTGGATACTAGGGCCAACATGCACGTTACTTCTGATCTATCCAAGCTTAACGCTCCAAATCCATATCATGGCTCCAATGGTATTACTGTTGGCAACGGTGAGTCCCTTAATATTTCTCACACTGGCACGGGTACCATTAAAACCCCCACCGCTATCTTTCACCTAGGTAACCTTACCCACGTCCCTTCTATTAAATCCAATCTCCTTTCAGTTCACCAATTCACAAAAGACAATAATTGCTCACTCTTGTTCACCTCTAATGATTTTCAGATCCTAGATAATACTACCAAGAGGGTGATTTTTCAGGGCCCCTGTGAGCATGGTCTGTACGTTCTTCCAGGCACAAGTTCGTCTGCCCACCCAGTTTCAGAAAGCGTTCCTGTGGCTCCGGTGGCTCTTTCGGCTGATGGCCACAGTCTGTTGTGGCACAGTCATCTGGGTCACCCGTCTACTCAAATAATAAATTCTTTAATGTCTCAATTAGGTTTTTCTTCCATTCATGTAAACAATTGTGACTCCTGTTCAATTGCTAAATCTAATAAATTACCTTTTACTTTATCTGAGAAGCGTACAACTGCACCTTTTCAACTTATTCATTCTGACCTATGGGGTCCTACTGCTATTCCTTCATTTGCTGGTTTTCGCTATTATATTTGTTTTGTGGATGATTTTACAAAATACACTTGGTTGTACCCACTAAAACACAAATCACAGGCATACACCACCTTTGTCACTTTTGAAAAAATGGTCCAAACACAACTCAATTCTCATGTTAAACTTTTTCGAAGTGACAATGGAAAGGAATATGTCAATAACATCTTTGTCCAGTTTCTGCAATCCCTGGGAATTATACATCAAACCTCCTGTCCATACACTCCCGAACAGAATGGGGTAGCTGAGCGTAAGCATCGCCATCTCATTGAAACGGTGGTTACACTTCTACATCAATCTCATCTCCCTGTCTCCTTTTGGGTAGAAGCTCTAGCCACCGCAAACTACCTCACTAACAGAATGCCCAGTCACACTCTCTCCAACAAATCACCCTTATCAACTCCTTTACCAAGAACTTCCCAATTATACCAACCTCCGCGTCTTTGGGTGTCTTGCCTACCTTTGGATACGCCCTCATATTACTCACAAATTAAAACCCCGATCCCATACTTGTATTTTTTTGGGCTATCATCCTACCTCCAAGGGTTATCGCTGTCTTGAACCACAAACTCATAAAGTCTACATATCTCGTCATGTCAAATTTGTCGAAAATGAGTTTCCCTACGAGTCTATTTCCTCCTCCACAAATACATCATTCATTGGCGTCCTTCCCCTTTTTCTAACATACTCACAGGGTCCTTCACCACCTTCCCCCACACCTCCACCCACTATCCAACCACCTCTCATCACCCCTTCGACCGTCACCCACAATACACTCGCAACCATCACCCACACCCACAACCAACCCGAACCACCCCTTACCCACAACATCTCCAGCCCGATCCATTTTGGGTCCTTCCCGGTCACCCCCGAATCACCACCGCCCGTGCCACTCCCCAATACTCATCCCATGTTAACCCGTGGCAAAGCCGGTATCTTTAAACCCAAAACCTTTCAGGCTACCATACTACCAAATACACCCCTTCACGATAGTGAACCAACAACCTACTCTGTTGCCTCAAAAAATGCTTATTGGCGTCATGCTATGGATGACGAGTTTAAGGCTTTCACTGATCAAAAAACTTGGGTTCTTGTACCTAAGCCCCATGGGCGGCAACCAGTGGGCTGTAAATGGGTGTACACAATTAAACAAAATGCGGATGGCAGTATTCCAGGTACAAGGCTCGTTTGGTTGCTAAAGGCTACAATCAGGAGTATGGGCTTGATTACTCCGAGACATTCAGTCCTGTTATTCGGCAGGAAACCATTCGCCTGGTACTGTCACTCGTCGTGCGCAACAATTGGCTCATCAATCAGTTGGATGTTTCCAATGCTTTTCTTCATGGCATGCTTGATAAAACTATCTACATGACGCAACCACCGGGCTATGTTGATCCCCGCTTCCCTCAACATGTTTGCAAACTCCAGAAGTCTCTGTATGGGCTCAAGCAAGCCCCCCGTGCTTTGTACACACATCTGAAAATGTTCCTTCAGGGACTCGGCTTCACGTGTTGCGTACACGACACGAGTCTGTTTACTCGACATTCAGCACACGGTACAGTTATTCTTCTTGTCTATGTAGATGATATCATTATTACAGGCTCTACTGCAGCTCTCATTCAGGATGTCACTCGAGCTATGTATACTACCTTGAAAATGAAGGACCTTGGCCCGTTACATTATTTTCTGGGAATGGAGGTTTCTCAGAGAGGC
>JAKWIY010003054.1:41038015-41085601 GCA_027704805.1 Solanum corneliomulleri
GGGTGGGGGTAGAGGAGGGGGATAGGAGTGAAAAACTAAAAATTTCAAGTTGATAGTATTTTTAAAAAACAAAATTAATTTTTTGGGGTGGGTGGGTGGGGGTGAGGGGGCTGGACGGGGGGAGGGGGGGGGAGAGGGAGGAGCTTAAAAATAAAAATTTGCTGTTGAAAATATTTTTAAAAAATCATAATTAATTTTTGGGGAGGGGGTGGTGTTGGGGGAGGGGGGCGGGGGGTGGTAAAAGATCGGGTGTGAAAAAATAAAATTTTGAAATTGAAAATATATTTTTTAATTGACGTTTTCCCAAAAAAATGTAATTTAAAATTGGAGGAGAGCTTTGGAAAATGTTTTCCTTAATTTTGGAAGGGAAGTCATATTCCTTAATTTTGAGGAAAATGAATTGATTTGGGAAACATTTTCCAAAACTTTTGCCCCAACCAAACATGAGAAAGAAAAAGCTTTATGCGAAATTCTCCAAGTGTGAGTTTTGGCTAGATTCAGTGTCCTTCTTGGGGCACGTGGTTTCTAAGGAAGGAGTGATGGTAGATCCTTCTAAGATTGAAACAGTGAAAAATTGGGTAAGACCCACTAATGTGTCAGAAATACGGAGTTTTGTTGGGTTAGCTAGCTACTACCGCCGATTCGTCAAGGGATTCTCTTCCATTGCTTCCCAATTGACGAACTTGACTAAGCAGAATGTTCCATTTGTATGGTCGGATGAATGTGAGGAAAGCTTTCAGAAACTCAAGACTTTGTTGACTACCGCGCCTATCCTTACCTTGCCGGTAGAGGGTAAGAACTTCATTGTCTATTGTGATGCATCCTATTCGGGTTAGGGTGCAGTGCTAATGCAAGAGAAGAACGTGATCGCTTATGCTTCAAGACAATTAAAAGTGCATGAACGTAACTATCCAACTCATGACTTGGAATTGTCCGCGGTAGTATTTGCACTAAAGCAATGGCGACACTACTTGTATGGGGTTAAGTGTGAAGTCTACACGGACCATCGTAGCCTACAGTATGTATTCACTCAGAAAGACTTGAACTTGAGACAGAGGAGATGGATGGAACTACTGAAGGACTACGACATCACTATCTTGTATCATCCGAGAAAAGCAAATGTTGTGGCAGATGCTTTGAGTAGGAAGGCCGGAAGCATGGGAAGTCTAGCTCATTTGCAAGCTTCTAGACGCCCATTGGCTAGAGAAGTGCAGATTTTGGCTAATGACCTTATGAGGTTAGAAATAAACGAGAAGGGAGGATTGTTAGCTTGTGTAGAGGCAAAATCCTCTTTTCTTGATCAGATTAAGGGGAAACAGTTTGATGATGAGAAACTAAGGCGAATTCGAGATAAAGTGTTGCAAGGAGAGGCTAAGGAAGCAATAATCGATGGGAAGGTTGTTTTGAGGATTAAGGGAAGAGTATGTGACCCCGCATCGATGATTTGATCACCACTATTCTTACAGAAGCTCATAGTTCCGGATATTCTATACATCCTGGTGCAACCAAGATGTACCGCGACCTAAAGCAACACTTCTGGTGGAGTAGAATGAAGCGAGACATTGTTGAGTTTGTGGACAAATGTCCAAATTGTCAACAAGTAAAGTATGAACACCAGAGGCCCGGAGGAACACTTCAGAGAATGCCCATTCCTGAATGGAAGTGGGAGAGAATCGCAATGGACTTTGTGGTTGGTCTTCCAAAGACCTTGGGTAAGTATGACTCCATTTGGGTGATCGTTGATAGGTTAACTAAGTCTGCTCACTTCATTCCTGTCAAGGTGACCTACAATGCAGAGAAGTTAGCCAAGATCTACATCTCAGAGATCGTTCGGTTGCATGGAGTCCCACTCTCCATCATATCTGATAGAGGTACGCAGTTTACTTCTAAGTTTTGGAGGACATTACATGCTGAATTAGGTACTAGGTTGGACCTTAGTACTGCGTTTCACCCTCAGACTGATGGTCAGTCTGAGCGAACGATTCAAGTGTTGGAGGACATGCTTCGTGCATGTGTGATAGAGTTTGGTGGCCATTGGGATAGCTTCTTACCGTTGGCAGAGTTTTCATACAATAATAGCTATCACTCCAGTATCGACATGGCTCCATTTGAAGCATTGTATGGGAGGAGGTGTAGATCTCCCATTGGGTGGTTTGATGCATTTGAAGTTAGACCTTGGGGGACTGATCTGTTAAGAGATTCTATGGAGAAGGTGAAAGCTATTCAAGAAAAGCTTTTAGCGGCTCAGAGTAGACAAAAGGAGTATGCAGACCGAAAGGTTAGAGACTTGGAGTTCATGGAGGGTGAACAAGTCTTGTTGAAGGTTTCACCCATGAAAGGGGTGATGCGGTTTGGAAAAAGAGGTAAGCTAAGTCCAAGGTATATTGGACCATTTGAAGTGCTTAAGAGGATAGGGGAGGTGGCTTATGAATTAGCCTTGCCCCCAGGGCTGTCCGGAGTGCATCCGGTGTTTCATGTGTCCATGTTGAAGAGATACCACGGAGATGGAAACTACATTATCCGTTGGGATTCAGTTTTGTTGGATGAGAACTTGACTTATGAAGAGGAACCGGTTGCTATATTAGATAGAGAAGTTCGCAAGTTGAGGTCGAGAGAGATTGCATCCATCAAAGTTCAATGGAAGAATCGACCGGTTGAAGAGGCTACTTGGGAGAAGGAGGCAGATATGCAAGAAAAATACCCACATCTGTTTACAGATTCAGGTACTCCTTTTCGCCATTGTTTTTCTTCTTTTGATCGTTCGGGGACGAACGATGGGTAAATTGGTATCTATTGTAACGACCTGCTTAGTCGTTTTGAGCACAGATTTTAATTCGGGAAAAACTGGCTGGGACGACGGATGGAACGACGGACCGTCGTGGTCACGACGGCCCGTCGAGGGGGGTGTCGTCCCATGGCACTTAGAATTTTGAAATTGGGTACTGAAAATCGACTCTCTGTAAATTGTGACGGACCTGCAGGACGTGCCGTCACATCCACGACGAACCGTCGTGAGTTCCGTTGCAAAACCTTCAACTTTTGAGAATTTGGTGCAAGAAACGAGTTTCTGACCGTCATGACGGAGGAAAGGAGAACGGACCGTCACGGCTGTGACGGGCCGTCACAGGCCACTTGAGCTCGAGGGAGCTGCGACGACCACCGTGACGGACCGTCGCAGGAACGACGGCCCGTCACAGGTTGCGCAGTCCCAGGCAAAATAGGATTCCTCTACACGTTTTAGGGGTCGTTTTGGACTATTCTTTCCTTAATTATAAATATTGAGGGTTAATATTAATAGGTCTAATTACTTGGGGGTTAAAAGGGGGTAACCTTAAGTTAATTAGTGGGTTTTTATTGTCCTCCTTTACACTTAATTATACTTTTAATTAGGGTAAAAAAGAGGAGGGTTTGAATTGAATAAAACAAAACAAAAGAAAAGAACAGAAAGAGAGGAGAAACGAACGAGTAGAGAGAGAGAAACGAAGAGGATAGCAAGGATTTTGAGAAGATAGCTTGTTGATTCAATTCTTCGGTGGAGGTAGGTTATGGTTTTATGTTACGATCTTCGTAGTAAACTCTTGATAGGGAATAATATGTGTTGATGATATTGTAAACCTGTCTATATGCTTAATTGTATGCTTGCATGAATATGATTATGTGATTTTGATAAAACAAGCATGATGAAAACCATTGAATCCCAAATCTTGAAAGAAACTTACATCTATGATATTAATGATGATGCCTTGGTATAAAAGAAGGCTTGATGAATTAAAGTAATGGGATTGATGATGCCTTAGTATAGAGAAGGCTTGATGAACGGATAGAATGAATTTAGTGGATCGGAGTGTCACGTACCGACACATAGTATTAGTGGATCGGAGTGTCACGTTCCGACACATAGTATTAGTGGATCGGAGTGTCACGTTCCGACACATAGTATAAGTGGGACGGGTGTCACGAACTGACACGTAGATATAGGGGATCGGAGTGTCACGTACCGACACATGTAGGGGATCGGAGTGTCACGTTCCGACACATATAGGGGATCGGAGTGTCACGTTCCGACACATATAGGGGATCGGAGTGTTACGTTCCGACACATAGTGGTAGGGGATCGGAGTGTCACGTACCGACACAAGAGGAAGAAAGATAATGAATCTCGAAAGATGATAATATACTCAACATAATGAACTTAATCCCCAAATGAGTATGGTAATGAGGCTTGAGCCCTCATGAATGAACTTGATGGTATTTATTGACGATTATGATACTTGTTGTTGCTACATGTTGAGTTTATAGTTGATTTATAATATTACTTGATATATATTATCTTCTATTTTGAGTTGGCCGATGATACTTACTCAGTACGTGTGGTTGTACTGACCCCCTACTTTTATGTTTTCCTCTTTGTTATTTGTGTTATGCAGCAAACGTTCCGTCAACTTCAACACAACAGTAACTCGGGCCAGATTTCGTCATACCGGATCTCAGGGTGAGCTAACGCTTCTAGCTTGGACTGGATCTTCTTCTATAAGTCTTGATGCCTTGACTTCCGGCATGGACTAGTTTCTTATGTATTTTTAGCTTCTTAGACAGTCTTAGATAGTTTAGATTAGCAATTTGATCATAGATGTTCTTGTGATGATGACTTCCAGATTTTGGGGATATTAATAATAGTTTTGAGTTGTTTATTTAATGAGTTTAAGTCTTCCGCATTATTTTCTGTTGATATTGCATTAAAATGTTAAGGGTTAGATTGGTTGGTTCGCTCACATAGGAGGTTAGATGTGGGTGCCAGTCGCGTCCCCGAATTGGGTCGTGACAGAAAACCACCTAGAGGCGTTCATATCTCTAAGGTTTGTACTCTTTTCTCGTAAAATATTATTTTGACAATTGATAGTGCCATATAAATAGGAAAGAAATAATTGTGTAATAGTGATAAGAGGGGTGATGGAATAACGATGACAGTAGGTTAAGTTTCAATTTGTCTTTTGCATTATTACTCCATATAAATAGTTTAATATTAATAAGTTAGTGGATTTGAATTGTGTATTCGATTGATTAAAAATTGAGAATGGTAGTTTGGAATCAAATGTTATAGTGTACTATACAGAAGTAGTATATGCTCACGATTTGGACAATTAAAGTATAAGTGTTTCAATTCCAGTAGTGTTCAACTTTAATTATTTTACTTAGTTCTCTATCTTATAAATTAGGTATAGATATAATGAGGTGAGTAATTAAATATTAGGTTTATTGTATCATTTTAATACAATTAAAATTGTGATAATAGGAGGAATGTAGACTTACCTTAGGTTTGAACTGTATTAAAATGATTATAGAATTAGGTGAATTGATGGGTATAGGTTAGACACACAATAATATGAGTATTTATGGAATTGTCAACTTACACCTTATACATATATATACTTGATAGATTGGAAGGGTTCGGAGGCAATAAGGAAAGGAAAAGCGTTGGATAAATAGTTGCCTGACTTCGATTCTTCGGTGGAGGTAGGTTGTGATTTATTTCTATGTGATAGATAAATTGTAAATAGCGATCAATATGTATGATATTGTAAAGTCTCCCATGTACTTGATTGTGTGGTTGTATGTTTTGATTGTGTGGTTTGTGGTTGACCTAAAATTATGAGACTGTTGAATTTCTAATTTTGAACCCTCTCTATTAAAATGACGCCTTGAATAAAGAAGGCTTGATGAAATAAAATAATGAGATTATTAGATCGGAATGTCACATATCGACACGTTGTTATGGGATCGGAGCGTTACATTCCGACACGATATATGGGATCGGAGTAAAGGAAAAGAATCTTGAAGTAACTTAATATACTTAATCACAAAGAACCTATTTTCCAAATGAGTATGGTGTGGAGGCATGAGTCCTCATAGGGGTGCTTGATGTTGTGATTGATGGTGTACCTATTATGGTGTTGTTGTCAATGGTTCATGTGTTTGTTTGCTTGACATGTGTTAAGTATTGTAGTTGATTTTATATTATTATTCAATATATATTGGTTTCTATTTTGAGTTGGCCGATGATACCTACTCAGTACGTGATCGTTGTACTGACCCCTACTTGTATTTTATTCTTTATTCTTTTGTGGAGTACAACAAGTGTACCATCGACTTCGACTCGCCCTCAGCTCTAGCCAGTCTCCAGCACATCACAGTTCAGGGTGAGCTATTAATTCTAGCTCGTGTTAGATTCTCTCATTAACATCTTGATGTCTTTGAACTTTGGACATGGACCATCTTTTTGCTTATTTTGATTTCTTAAACACTCTTAGGGTGTGTTTGGTATGAAGGAAAATGTTTTCCATGGAAAATGTTTTCCTAGAAAATGATTTCCTAGAAAATAAGTAGATTTTGGACTTATTTTCTCATGTTTGGTTGGTGAGTAGAAAATATTTTCTGGATATGATTTTTAGTGTTTGATTTGTGAATGAAAAATATTTTTGAGGAACATCTTTTATTTTTACTAGAATACAATATAATTTATGAAATTAAAAATATTTTTTAAAAATAATTTTTTTTGGGTGGTGGTGATTAGGGGGTGGGGGTAGAGGGAGGGGATAGGAGTGAAAAAATAAAAATTTCAAGTTGATAGTATTTTTAAAAAACAAAATTAATTTTTTGGGGTGGGTGGGTGGGGGTGAGGGGGCTGGTACGGGGGGAGGGGGGGAGAGGGAGGAGCTTAAAAATAAAAATTTGCTGTTGAAAATATTTTTAAAAATCATAATTAATTTTTTGGGGAGGGGGTGGTGTTGGGGGAGGGGGGCCGGGGGTGGTAAAAGATCGGGTGAAAAAATAAAATTTTGAAATTGAAAATATATTTTTTTAATTGACGTTTTTCCCAAAAAAATGTAATTTAAAATTGGAGGAGAGCTTTGGAAAATGTTTTCCTTAATTTTGGAAGGGAAGTCATATTCCTTAATTTTGAGGAAAATGAATTGATTTGGGAAACATTTTCCAAAACTTTTGCCCCAACCAAACATGAGAAAATTGGAAAACATTTTCCAGAAAATGTTTTCCTTCATACCAAACACACTCTTAGATTTGATAATTTGGAAATAGATGTCCTTGATGTGATGACTATCAGATTTTAGGATGATAAGTATTAAACTGTAGAAACTTATTTAAATTGGTTGTTAGTATCTTTTGGAGCTTCTGCATTATTTATATTGTTTATAGTTGAACTGTTGGTATATGTTGAGGTTTAAATGTGTTGGTTCGCCCACCTAAGGAGGTAAGTGTAGGTGCCACTCACGACTCATTTTGGGTCGTGACAGCCTCTCTCCCAAATATCTCGCTCGCCAGGCTATTAAAAAAGGGAAAATTGTATATAATAGCAAACTAATAACCTAAAATAAATGGAGTAGCTAGGGTTTGATTTAATTGTGCTCCATAGCAAAAGTTTGCGAAAAATTGTCAGGCGCCTCTCCTCCCAAATATCTTGCTCGCCACTCTCCTCCAATGTAACGACCTGTTTAGTCGTTTTGAGTAGCAGATTTTATTTCTGGAAAACTGACTGAGACGACGGACCCCACGACGGACCGTCATGGGCACGACGGACCGTCGCAGGGTCTCGTTTCAAAACACTTAGAAATTCTGAAATTGGGTACTGAAATCGACTCTTTGAACTTCGTGACGACATGGCAGGACGGACCGTCACAGACCCTTTAATAGAATTGAGTCTCTGAACTCTGTGACGGAGCAGCAGGATGGACCGTCGCAGGCACGACAGGCTGTCACAGACTGCGTAATCCCAGGCTGGGTCGGATTTTTTTAATGTTTTAAGGGACGTTTTTGACTATTCCAGCCTTAATTATAAAGTTACTGGGTTAATGTTAATAAGTCTAATTACTTGGGGGTTAAAAGAGGTAACCTTGAGTTAATAAGTGAGTTATTATTGTCATCTTTTATACTTAATTATATGCTAATTAGGGTAAAGAAAGAGGGTTTGAATAAGAAAAATAGAAAGAACAAGAAGAGAGAGAGAGAGAGAGAGAGAGAGGATCGATCGAGAAGGGGAAAACACAAAGCTTTGGGGAATTTGCTTGCTTGATCACTAATCGTCGGTGGAGGTAGGTTATGGTTTTCACACTATTCGTAGTAAACTCTTAATAGTGAATGATATGTGTTAGTAGTATTGTAAACCCTTCTATATGCTTAATTGTATGCTTGCATGAATATGATTATGTAATTGTGAATAAATAAGCATGATGAAGCTATTGAATCCCAAATCTTGAAAAGAAACCCTAATCTACTTTGTTAATGATGATGCCTTGGTATAAAAGAAGGTCTGATGAACGAAAGAAGTGAGATTAGGGGATCGGGTGCCACGTTCCGGTACCAGGATAGAATGAGGATCGGAGTGTCACGTTTCGACACCAGGATAGTATATGGATCGGGTGCCACGTTCCGGTACCAGGATAGAATGAGGATCGGAGTGTCACGTTCCGACACCAGGATAGTATATGGATCGGGTGCCACGTTACGATACCAGGATAGTATATGAGGATCGAAGTGTCACGTTCCGACACAAGGATAGTATATGGAGCGGAGTGTCACGTACCGACATGAGGGGCATAAAGATAATGAATCTTGAAATATGTTAATATACTCAATCTAATGAACCTAATTCCCAAATGAGTATGGTATTGAGGCTTGAGTCTTCATGTGTGAACTTGGCGGTACTTATTTATGATTATGGTACTAGTTGTTGCTACATGTTGAGTATTGTAGTTGATTTATGATATTACTTGATATATACTGTTTTCTATTTTGTGTTGGCCGATGATACCTACTCAGTACTTGTGTTTGTACTGACCCCCTACTTTTATGTTTTCTTCTTGTTATTTGTGGAGTGCAGCAAACGTACCGTCATCTTCAACTCAACTGCAATTCTAGCCAGTCTTCGTCACATCGGATCTTCAGGGTGAGCTAATGCTTCTAGCTTGGACTGGATCTTCTTCCTCATGTCTTGATGCCTTGAAGTTATGGCATGGACTAGCTTTTACTTGTTTTAGCTTCTTAGAATACTCTTAGTTTAGTAATTTGATCATAGATGCTTTTGTGGTGATGACTTCCAGATTTTGGGGAATAATAGACGTTGAATTTTAGAAGTTAATGAATTGGTTTTTATTAATGAGTTTAAGTCTTCTGCATTACTTTCTGTCGATATTATATTGAAATGTTAAGGGTTAGATTGGTTGGTTCGCTCACATAGGAGGGTAAATGTGGGTGCCAGTCGCGGCTCGGTTTTGGGTCGTGACAAACTTGGTATCAGAGCATTAGGTTCGTTGGTCTCATCACACAAGAACGAGTCTAGTAAAGTCTTAAGGAACGGTAAGGGGACGCCTTTACTTTTCTTTGAGAGGCTATAAGACTTTAGGAAAATTCCATTCTTTCTTTCTTTCGTGCTATTACTTGAATCCAATTGGTATCTAGGTGATACAAATTGGTATCTGACCATCTTCACTCTTTTCGCAGATGGTTAGAACTAGAGCAACGAATGCACCAACACCAACACCGGCAAGACAAGAAACATCTGAGCCAGCCAATGGGGCTGTAGCTCGAAGAGGAGTAGCGGCAAGAGATGGGGTAGAGGTCGTGGTAGGACGTCCTCTAGAGGAAGAGGACAAGTACCTAGCCCATCTGATGCTAGGGCGGTGACTCCTCCACCAACTGAGGAATTAGTAAGAGAGGGTGAGGAAGGGGAGAATGAACAAGTGCAAAATGAGGAATTGCCACCCCAACATACCCCAGAGATGATCAATCAGGTTCTTACTTATCTTGGCGGGTTATCTGATCAGGGTCAGGCACCTCCAGTGGTTTCTGCACCAACACCTCCGGTTTCAGAGGTACGACATGCCGATGCTGGGGCTCCCCCCATGGATGCCTTATTGGAGATAGGCACGTTTCCACGTCTGACTACTGGTCCTATAATGACAAATGATCAGCATGAACTTTTCAGTAAGTTCTTGAAATTGAAACCTCCAGTCTTCAAGGGTGCTGAATCGGAGGATTCCTACGATTTTCTGGTTGACTGTCATGAGCTACTACACAAGATGGGTATAGTAGAACGGTTTGGTGTTGAGTTTGTAACTTATCAGTTCCAAGGAAACGCCAAAATGTGGTGGCGGTCACATGTAGAGTGTCAACCAACAGAGGCACCACCTATGACTTGGGCCTCATTCTCTAGCTTGTTTATGGAGAAGTATATCCCCCGAACTTTGAGGGATAGGAAAAGAGATGAGTTCTTGAGCCTAGAGCAAGGTAGGATGTCGGTTACTGCTTATGAGGCTAGGTTTCGCGCACTATCTAGATATGCCACCCAACTTTGTTTTAGTCCACAAGAGCAGATTCACCGTTTTGTGAAGGGGTTGAGGTCAAAGTTGCGGATTTTAGCCATACAGGTAGCGGCTACAGCGAAATCCTTTCAGGAAGTGGTAGACTTCGTAATAGAGGTGGAAGGAGTAAAGCCAGATGACTTCACCATGGCGTCGACATCAAAAAGGATTCGAAAGGGAGGTGAGTTTAATGGTTCTTATTCTAGAGGACAGGGTTCCAGAGGTTACTCGGTCCGACCAATTCAGTCTTAACTACAAACTGTAGTTGGGGGTCCACCTCAGACCGGTCAACACTTCTCTGAAAGGCCGATGCTTGAATCCACAGAATGTTATGGATGTGTGGAGACTGGACACATTAAGAGGTATTGTCCAAAACAGAGTTACAGAACTCCAATGGTTAGAAGTAGAGGTGGTTATGGAAGAGGCCGTCATTCTGAAGGACGCAGTAGTCGAGGTAATGGTGGTCACCAAAACGGCCGAGGTGATGGGCAAACTGGAGCCACTACATCACAACATGGTAGGGGCAACGGGCAGACAGGTGATAGGGCCCATTGTTATGCTTTCCCTGGGAGATCTAAAGCGGAGGCATCTGATGCTGTCATCACAAGTAATCTTTTGATTTGTGATTGCATGGCTTCTGTATTGTTTGATCCTGGATCCACATTTTCTTATGTATCTTCCTCATTTGCTAATGGTCTAAATTTACATTGTGAATTACTTGATATGCCTATTCGTGTTTCTACTCCGGTGGGTGAGTCTGTGATAGTTGAAAAGGTATATAGGTCTTGTTTGGTGAATTTTGTGGGGAGCAACACTTATGTAGATTTGGTTATCTAAGAAATGGTTGACTTTGATGTAATTCTGGGTATGACTTGGCTTTCTCCGAATTTTGCGATCTTGGATTGTAATGCTAAAACTGTGACGTTAGCCAAGCTTGGGACAGATCCGTTAGTGTGGGAGGGTGACTACCCTTCCAATCCGGTTCGTATCGTCTCCTTTCATAGTGCTAAGAGAATGGTTAGTAAGGGTTGTTTAGCCTTCTTGTCACACCTCAGGGATGATACTACCCAAGTACCTTCGATTGAGTCGGTTTCGGTAGTTCGTGAGTTTTTGGATGTGTTCCCTGCAGATCTTCCTGGTATGCCACCGGATAGGGATATTGACTTCTGTATTGATCTTGAATCGGGTACTCGCCCCATTTCTATACCCCCTTATAGAATGGCTCCCGCGGAATTAAGAGAGTTAAAGGCCGAACTTCAAGAGTTGTTGAGAAAAGTCTTCATTAGACCAAGTGCATCTCCTTGGGGTGCTCCGGTATTATTTTTGAAGAAGAAGGATGGGAGTTTTTGGATGTGCATAGACTATAGACAACTGAATAAGGTAACTATTAAGAACAAGTATCCTCTTCCTCGCATTGATGACTTGTTCGATCAGTTACAAGGTGCTTGTGTCTTCTCTAAGATTGACTTGAGATCCGGTTATCATCAATTGAAAATACGGGCAGCGGATGTGCCAAAGACTGCTTTTCGAACCAGGTATGGGCATTACGAATTTTTAGTGATGTCTTTGGGTCTTACGAATGCCCCTACTGCGTTCATGAGCTTGATGAACGAGATTTTTAAGCCATATCAGGATCTCTTTGTGATCGTATTTATTGATGATATACTGATATACTCTAAAAGTAAGAAGGAACATGAGGAGCATTTGAGAATTGTATTGGAAATGTTGAGGGAGAAAAAGCTTTATGCCAAGTTCTCTAAGTGTGAGTTTTGGCTTGATGCAGTGTCCTTCTTGGGGCATGTAGTTTCTAAGGATGGAGTGATGGTGGATCCTTCTAAGATTGAGACAGTGAAAAATTGGGTAAGACCTACTAATGTGTCAGAAATAAGGAGCTTTGTTGGGTTAGCTAGCTATTACCGTCGATTTGTCAAGGGATTCTCTTCCATTGCCTCCCAATTGACGAACTTGACTAAGCAGAATGTTCCATTTGTATGGTCGGACGAATGTGAGGAAAGCTTTCAAAAGCTCAAGACTTTGTTGACTATTGCACCAATTCTCACCTTGCCCGTGGAAGGTAGGAATTTCATGGTTTATTGTGATGCATCCTATTCGGGTTTGGGCGCAGTGCTAATGCAAGAGAAGAATGTAATTGCTTATGCTTCAAGGCAGTTAAAGGTGCATGAACATAACTATCCGACCCATGATTTGGAGTTGGCTGCGGTAGTGTTTGCATTAAAGCAATGGAGACACTATCTATATGGGGTTAAGTGTGAAGTATACACGGATCATTGTAGCCTACAATATGTCTTTACTCAAAAAGATTTGAACTTGAGACAGAGGAGATGGATGGAACTACTGAAGGACTACGACATCACTATCTTGTATCATCCGGGAAAAGCGAATGTTGTGGCGGATGTCTTAAGTAGAAAGGCGGGAAGCATGGGACGTCTAGCTCACTTGCAAGTTTCTAGACGCCCATTGGCTAGAGAGGTTCAGATTCTGGATAATGACCTTATGAGGTTAGAAGTAAATGAGAAGGGAGGATTGTTAGCTTGTGTGGAGGCAAGATCTTCCTTCCTTGACAAGATTAAGGGAAAGCAGTTTAATGATGAGAAATTGATCCGGATTCGAGATAAAGTGTTGCAAGGAGAGGCTAAAGAAGCAACAATCGATGAGGAAGGTGTTTTGAGAATTAAGGGAAGGGTATGTGTACCCCGCGTCGATGATTTGATCCACACTATTCTTACAGAGGCTCATAGTTCAAGGTATTCTATACATCCGGGTGCAACCAAGATGTATCGCGACCTAAAGCAACACTTTTGGTGGAGTAGAATGAAGCGTGATATTGTTGATTTTATTTCCAAATGTCCAAACTGTCAACAAGTAAAGTACGAACACCAGAGGCCCGGAGGAACACTTCAGAGAATGCCCATTCCTGAATGGAAGTGGGAGAGAATTGCAATGGATTTTGTGGTTGGTCTTCCAAAGACAATGGGTAAGTATGACTCTATTTGGGTGATTGTTGATAGGTTAACTAAGTCTGTTCATTTCATTCCAGTCAAGGTGACTTACAATGGAGAGAAGTTAGCCAAAATTTACATCTCAGAAATTGTTCGATTGCATGGAGTTCCACTCTCCATCATATCAGATAGAGGTACGCAGTTTACTTCTAAGTTTTGGAAAACATTGCATGCGGAATTGGGTACTAGGTTGGACCTTAGTACTGCGTTTCACCCTCAGACTGATGGTCAGTCTGAGCGAACGATTCAAGTATTGGAGGATATGCTTCATGCATGCGTGATAGAATTTGGTGGTCATTGGGATAACTTCTTACCCTTAGCGGAGTTTTCATACAATAATAGTTATCACTCAAGTATTGACATGGCCCCATTTGAAGCATTGTATGGTAGGAGATGTAGGTCTCCCATTGGGTGGTTTGATGCATTTGAGGTTAGACCTTGGGGTACGGACCTTTTGAGGGATTCTTTAGAGAAAGTGAAATTCATTCAAGAAAAGCTTTTAGTGGCACAAAGTAGGCAAAAAGAATATGCAGATCGAAAGGTTAGAGACTTAGAGTTCATGGAGGGTGAACAAGTCTTGTTGAAGGTTTCGCCCATGAAAGGGGTGATGCGGTTTGGTAAAAGAGGAAAACTAAGCCCAAGGTATATTGGTCCCTTTGAAGTACTTAAGCGAGTAGGGGAGGTGGCTTATGAGTTAGCCTTGCCTCCAGGGATGTCCGGAGTGCATCCGGTATTTCATGTGTCTATGTTGAAAAGATACCATGGGGATGGAAACTACATCATTCGTTGGGATTCAGTCCTACTTGATGAAAATTTGTATTATGAGGAGGAGCCTGTTGCTATTTTAGACAGATAAGTTCGCAAGTTGAGGTCAAGGGAGATTGCATCAATTAAGGTGCAATGGAAGAATCGGCCGGTTGAAGAAGCCACTTGGGAGAAGGAGGCCGATATGCAAGAAAGATACCCACATCTGTTTAAAGATTCAGGTACTCCTTCTCGCCCTTGTTTTTCTTCTTGTGATCATTCGAGGACGAACGACGGGTAAATTGGTATCTATTGTAACGACCTGTTTAGTCGTTTTGAGCAGCAAATTTTATTTCTAGAAAACTGGCTGAGACGACGGACCCCACGACGGACCGTCATGGGCACGACGGACCGTCGCAGGGTCTCATTTCAAAACACTTAGAAATTCTAAAATTGGGTACTCAAATCGACTCTCTGAACTTCGTGACGACATGGCAGGACGGACCGTCGTGGGCACGGCGGACCGTCACAGACCCTTAAATAGAATTGAGTCTCTGAACTCTGTGACGGAGCAGCAGGACGGACCGTCGCAGGCACGACGGGCCGTCACAGACTGCGTAATCCCAGGCTGGATCAGATTTCTTTAAATGTTTTAAGGGACTTTTTGACTATTACTGCCTTAATTATAAAGTTAGTGGGTTAATGTTAATAAGTCTAATTACTTGGGGGTTAAAAGAGGTAACCTTGAGTTAATTAGTGTGTTATTATTGTCATCTTTTATACTTAATTATATGCTAATTAGGGTAAAGAAAGAGGGTTTGAATAAGAAAAATAGAAAGAACAAGAAGAGAGAGAGAGGATCGATCGAGAAGGGGAAAACACAAAGCTTTGGGGAATTTGCTTGCTTGATCACTAATCGTCGGTGGAGGTAGGTTATGGTTTTCACACTATTCGTAGTAAACTCTTAATAGTGAATGATATGTGTTAGTAGTATTGTAAACCCTTCTACATGCTTAATTGTATGCTTGCATGAATATGATTATGTAATTGTGAATAAATAAGCATGATGAAGCTACTGAATCCCAAATCTTGAAAAGAAACCCTAATCTACTTTGTTAATGATGATGCCTTGGTATAAAAGAAGGCTTGATGAACGAAAGAAGTGAGATTAGGGGATCGGGTGCCACGTTCCGGTACCAGGATAGAATGAGGATCGGAGTGTCACGTTCCGACACCAGGATAGTATATGGTTCGGGTGCCACGTTCCGGTACCAGGATAGAATGAGGATCGGAGTGTCACGTTCCGACACCAGGATAGTATATGGATCGGGTGCCACATTCCGGTACCAGGATAGAATGAGGATCGGAGTGTCACGTTCCGACACCAGGATTGTATATGGATCGGAGTGTCACGTACCGACACGAGGGGAATAAAGATAATGAATCTTGAAATATGTTAATATACTCAATCTAATGAACCTAATTCCCAAATGAGTATGGTATTGAGGCTTGATTCCTCATGTGTGAACTTGGCGGTACTTATTTATGATTATGGTACTTGTTGTTGCTACATGTTTAGTATTGTAGTTGATTTATGATATTACTTGATATATACTGTTTTCTATTTTGAGTTGGCCGATGATACCTACTCAGTACGTGTGTTTGTACTGACCCCCTACTTTTATGTTTTCTTCTTGTTATTTGTGGAGTGTAGCAAACGTACCGTCATCTTCAACTCAACTGCAATTCTAGCCAGTCTTCGTCACATCGGATCTTCAGGGTGAGCTAATGCTTCTAGCTTGGACTGGATTTTCTTCCTCATGTCTTGATGCCTTGAAGTTCCGGCATGGACTAGATTTTACTTGTTTTAGCTTCTTAGAATACTCTTAGTTTAGTAATTTGATCATAGATGCTCTTGTGGTGATGACTTCCAGATTTTGGGGAATAATAGACTTTGAATTTTAGAAGTTAATGAATTGGTTTTTATTAATGAGTTTAAGTCTTCCGCATTACTTTCTGTCGATATTATATTGAAATTTTAAGGGTTAGATTGGTTGGTTCGCTCACATAGGAGGGTAAATGTGGGTGCCAGTCGCGGCTCGGTTTTGGGTCGTGACATCCAATCTCTCACTCGCTTCCTCACTTTTTATACAAACACAAGTGTACAAAAATTGTTTCTAATTGTATAAAACAGAGAAAATTGTATAAATACATATATTTTTATTCCACACTCTCTGCTCTTCCAGAGCTGGTTCGCCACTCTCCCAAATCTTGCTCGCCAACCTCGCCTTTCTCACTTATATAAACAGAAGCGAAATGTATAAATTGCGTTTCTGTTTGTATAAAGAATGAGAAAATCGTATATACACATGCAAGTACATATATTTTCGTCCTATACACTTATAATTATACAATAAAAATACTCCCCTGCCCAGTTTTTTTTGCCTTTCTCTCTTTTTTGTTTTATACAATTTTCAAATTGTATCTAATTTCTCTCTTCCTCGTTTTATACAATTCGATTCATTTGTACATTCCTTGTCAAGTCTCTTTTGTCTTTTTCTCTTTCTCATTTTATACAAATACAAATTGTATATAGTCGTTCGATACACTTATAATAATACAATTCGTTTTATACACTTCGTTTTTATACAGTTCTCTGCCTGTGTTTCTCTTTCTTGTTTTATACACTTTGTTTTGTACAATTTTCTTCAACTGTATATGTATAGCGAATTGTACAGTTTTTATGTTTGCTGTGGAGCGCAATTATGCAAATTTTGCTAGCATACAAATTTGAATTTTTTATTTACTACATGTGAAAGTTGCCCTTTTATAAAGTATAAGAAATAGTTTCGTTATATATTAAAACATATATGTTATGGACTAACTGAAAACATTTGGAACATTGGATAAAGTAAAATTTTTTCTTTCACTTAGCTTATTTTAATTACTTCCTAAAATAGTAATTTATTTTGTACAGCGGGTATAACAAAACTTGAAAGATGGAAAGGATTTGCTGACATGAAATTCAAAAGGAGAAAAACGATTGGCAGTAGATGCCGTCAAGTTGGACACAATAGAAAGACATGTTCAAATTATGCTGTGCAAAAACAATGATTTCGTAATGTAACATTTGTTATTGTGTTGTTTTGAATGTTAGAAACACGTTTTGTTTTATTGAGTGCAGTTGTTATCATTGACATTTATTGTAACGACCTGTTTAGTCGTTTTGAGCAGCAGATTTTATTTCTGAAAAACTAGCTGGAACGACGGGAACCACGACGGACCGTCGTGGGCACGACGGACCGTCGAGGGTGTCTCGTTCCAAAACACTTAGAAATTCTAAAAAGGGGTACTGAAAATCGACTCTCTGAACTTCGTGACGGAATGGCAGGACGGACTGTCACAGGTACGACAAACCGTCGTGAGCCCCCGTTTCAAAACACTTCAACTTTTGAGAATTTGGTACGGGAAACGAGTCTCTGAACGTCATGACGGAAGTGCAGGACGGACCGTCGTATATACGACGGGCCGTCACAGACTCCCTAAGTAAAACGAGTCTATGACGAACCTGCATGACAGACCGTTGCAAGCACGACGGGCCGTCACAGGTTGCGCAAATCCCAGACAGAATCGGATTTCTGTACATGTTTTAAGGGACATTTTGGACTATTCTTTCCTTAATTATAGATTTCGTGGGTTTATATTAATAACTCAAATTCTTGAGGGATAAAAGAGGTAACTTTGGATTAATTAGTGGGGTATTATTGTCATCTTTTACACTTAATTATATGTTAATTAGAATAAAAGAAAGAGGGTTTGAATAAGAAAATAGAAAGAACAAAGAGAGAGAGAGATTGATCGATCAAGAAGCAGAGGGACTATCAAAGCTTGGGAAATTGCTTGTTGATTCCAATTCTTCGGTGGAGGTAGGTTATGGTTTCTTTTACGAAATTCGTAGTGAACTCTTAATAGTGAATGATATGTATTGGTGGTATTGTAAACCTGTCTATATGCTTAATTGTATGCTTGCATGAATATGATTATGTGATTTTGATAAAACAAGCATGATGAAAACCATTGAATCCCAAATCTTGAAAGAAACTTTAATCTATGTTATTAATGATGATGCCTTGGTATAAAAGAAGGCTTGATGAATTAAAGTGATGGGATTGATGATGCCTTGGTATAGAGAAGGCTTGATGAACGGATAGAATGAGGTT
Source organism: Solanum corneliomulleri (assembly GCA_027704805.1). NCBI lineage: Eukaryota > Viridiplantae > Streptophyta > Magnoliopsida > Solanales > Solanaceae > Solanum > Solanum corneliomulleri. Next base: position 41,056,373 of record JAKWIY010003054.1, read on the forward strand.
AGTGAATCGGCGAGTCACGTTCCGACACATAGTATTAGTGGATCGGAGTGTCACGTTCCGACACATAGTATTAGTGGATCGGAGTGTCACGTTCCGACACATAGTATTAGTGGGACGGGTGTCACGAACCGACACGTAGAATTAGGGGATCGGAGTGTCACGTACCAACACATATAGGGGATCGGAGTGTCACGTTCCGACACATATAGGGGATCGGAGTGTCACGTACCGACACATATATGGGATCGGGTGTCACGAACCGACACGTAGAATTAGGGGATCGGAGTGTCACGTACCGACACATAGTGGTAGGGAATCGGAGTGTCACGTACCGACACAAGAGGAAGAAAGATAATGAATCTTGAAAGATGATAAATATACTCAATCTAATGAACTTAATTCCCAAATGAGTATGGTATTGAGGCTTGAGCCCTCATGGATGAACTTGAAGGTACTTGTTGTTGCTACATGTTGAGTTTATAGTTGATTTATAATATTACTTGATATATATTATCTTCTATTTTGAGTTGGCCGATGATATCTACTCAGTACTTGTGGTTGTACTGACCCCCTACTTTTATGTTTTCTTCTTTGTTATTTGTGGAATGCAGCAAACGTTCCGTCAACTTCAACTCAGCAGTAAATCAAGCCAGTCTTCGTCACACCGGATCTTCAGGGTGAGCTAATGCTTCTAGCTTGGACTGGGTCTTCTTCTTCAAGTCTTGATGCCTTGAACTTCCGGCATGGACTAGCTTTCTATTTGCTTTGTTTTCTTAGATACTCTTAGTTTAGTAATTTGAGGATAGATGTTCTTGTGATGATGACTTCCAGATTTTGGGGATAATAATAATAGTTTTTGGATTGTTTTTATTAATGAGTTTAAGTCTTCCGCATTATTTTCTGTTGTTATACATTGAAATGTTAAGGTTATATGGGTTGGTTCGCTCACATAGGAGGGTAAATGTGGGTGCCAGTCGCGACCCCGATTTGGGTCTCGACATTTATAAAGTTTGGTTTCCTACAAAAATTATCATATATATATATATATATATATATATATATGTATATATATATATATATATGTATATATATATATACATCTATATATATATATATATATATATATATATATATATATATAATATATATATATATATATATATATATATATATATATATATATATCATATGTTCCTGTTACATATATCCAAGTTTAATATGTGATTCATAATTCATACAATGTTTATACATTATATATATACATTGAAGTTTACTGCCATTCATAAAATGTTCATATAGTATTCATACAATGTTCATATATATACCATTTGTTTTGGTTACATATATCAAAGTTCAATATGACATTCATAATTTATACAATATTTATACATTTTTCATACAATGTTCATATATTTTTGCATATTGCAATAGAAATTTATACAAAAATCATCCACATTCAATAAAGTGCAAATATTCATTTAAGCATACTACCATTAAATACAACAGTTAATATATTTTGATATATATAGTTAAATATATTTTACAACATGCAGACATGAGTGTTACAAAATCTCTACTGCTGGATTTTTGTGACAAGTCAAAATCATCTCTTGGTTTCACACACCAAGAAGAGAAGAATAAGAAGAAGAAGAAGAAATTGATGAACTATGTGATTCTTCAATCACTTCGTCTTGTTCATCATTAACAACTAGTTCTCCAATCATGTCCGGGACATAATTTTTACTTTCCTCCTCTTGTAACATTTTTTTCTGATTGCTTTCACCGTTGACACTACTTTCCTTTTAGAAGGACTACACCTTACTAGTTCTTCATTCGACTTCTTCTCTAATTCCATCGCAGCTGTATAGTCTGAGATTTGCGATTGAATTTGAGTTATACATAGATCAAAAGATGGTATTTCAACTATGAAGTTTCCGATATAGTTTGTACCTCTTGTGAATCTCCTTAGGGTATTTGGTTTATACATTGTATTCAACAACCCAGATCCTAAAAATTTATAGACAAACAAATATTAAAGAATTTGACATAAACAAATATAAAACTTGAAGAAACCTGCATTATCTATACAACATAAATTACTCCTAAAATCAAGCAGTAACATATAAAAATTAAATAATTTGACAAAAGAATAAGAAAAAAATAAAAACTTTAAGAAATAAACCTGTTTGATAATCTATACAACACGATTTTTTCCGAAAATAATGCAATATTGCGAATTTGATGGTTGAAAAATAAAAACCCTAATTTTGTGGAAGATTGATAGAGATGTAGTTGAATAAGGATTTTAAGCTTAATCTGATTTTGGGAAATAAGTTTAAAGCTTGAAAGAGTTTCTATATTTAATTAATTAATAGAGAGAGAAACACATGGTGCCTTTAATTGATTAATAGAGAGAGAAACGTGAAAAAAGGCGTGCAAAATTAATATGGTAGAAAGAAGCATGTAAATAGGGGAGAGGCTGAGTGTATTGGGGAACATAAAAGAGTATTGGTTGATATGGGGGTGGGTAATTATTGGGTAACCATATAATATGAAATTAATTAAAATCAAATCCCTAACTTTTAGGTTTTGCTTTTTAAAAGGTAACTATATAATATGAAGTTTAATTAATATTTAATAAATAATAATTTATTATTTATATTAAAAACATTAAAAGCTAATTGATTAATATTTAACAATTTATTATTTATATTAAAAACTTTAAAATGTAATTGATTAATCAGTAATATTTAAAAGATCTTGTTGATAAAAAGTAAGTCAATAAATGAAACTGATTATTTAAACATAATAATTATTAGTTACATAGTAAAATAATTTTTTTATTAATACATTATTAGTTAATATGTTATAACTTGATAATAATATGCTATAAATAGTTTATTTTAAATTATTTTTTAATTAATATATTATTAATTGATGTGCTATAAGATGACAATAATATGCTTTAAGTAGTTTATTTTTAAAGAGTATGATTACAACTTGATATTTATTCTCTTAAATGTTTGTGGGATGTTAATTTTTCTATTTACAATCGCTTTAATCAATAAATAAATAGGAAACATTTTTTTTCTTCTTAATCTCATTTCATCACTTAAAAATAGAATAATTACATGTATCTTTTTAATTGAAAGTCATATATATAAGATCATACTAACTTCAACATTAGTTTTCATCCATATGACAATAATATATCTAATAAATTAATAAATATTTTATTTCTTAATATTTTTCTAATTGAACTAGGGCAAGTATTTGCTAAGAAAAAGAGCTGTCACTAGATACTTATTGTGTTAAAAATGAAAAGGACAATAGAGTTATTTTTTTTTATCAAACTATTGACTATAAAGATACTTTCAAATCAAACTATTAAATATTGACTTTTTTGTGCATGAATTTCGCATAATTTAATAATATTGTATGCTCAACTCTGAATCATAAGTAATTTCAACAAATAAACTTGGATGCCTGCACTGAAATTGCTAACCAATTAGTCACACAAAAGAAATAACTTATGAAATTAGCCCCTTGAAAGCTTATTTTTATGATATTATTGTCATTATAATATCTTCAATAAAATCATGGCACACATACATGCATAGCCTTGTAATATTGGTACATAGATAAAGTTAATTGCAATATTTAGCTTTTTTTCAAAGTTGATTAATTGTCTTTCCTAGTAAGTGTCACGACCCAATTCGATGCCGCGACTGGCACCCACATTTACCCTCCTATGTGAGCGGACCAACCAATCTAACCCTTAACATTTTAATACAATATCAACAAAAGAAATGCGGAAGACTTAAACTCATTAATAAAAACAACTCAAAACTATTATTAATATTCCCAAAATCTGGAAGTCATCATCACAAGAACATCTATCTCAATTTGCTAAACTAAAACTGTCTAAGAAGTTAAAACAATAAAAGCTAGTCCATGCCGGAAGTTCAAGGCATCAAGACTTGAAGAAGAAGACCCAGTCCAAGCTAGACGCGTTAGCTCACCCTGAATTTCCGAAGGTAGTGAAGACTGGCTAGATCTACTGTTGAGTTGAAGTTGACGGAACGTTTGCTGCATAACACAATTAACAAAGAGGAAAACATAAAAGTAGGGGGTCAGTACAACCACAAGTACTGAGTAGATATCATCGGCTAACTCAAAATAGGGAACAATATATATCAATAATAATGTAATTCAACTACAATACTCAACATGTAGCAACAACAATTTCTTTATCATTAACAATTTCCGTCAAGTTCATACATGAGGTCTCAAGCCTCAATACCATACTCATTTGGGAATTAAGTTCATTAGATTGAGTATATTCATTATCTTTCAAGATTCATTATCTTTCTTCCTCTTGTGTCGGTACGTGACACTCCGCTCCTCTATTTCTATCCTGGTGCCGGAACGTGGCACTCCGATCCTCATATACTATCCTGGTACCGGAACGTGACACCCGATCCTCATATTCTATCCTGGTGTCGGAACGTGACACTCCGATCCTCATATTCATTCTATCCTGGTACCGGAACGTGGCACCCGATCCTCATATTCTATCCTGGTGTCGGAACGTGACACTCCGATCCTCATATTCATTCTATCCTGGTACCGGAACGTGGCACCCGATCCTCATATTCTATCCTGGTGTCGGAACGTGACACCCGATCCTCATATTCATTCTATCCTGGTGTCGGAACGTGACACTCCGATCCTCATATTCATTCTAACCTGGTACCGGAACGTGGCACCCGATCCCCTAATTCATCAAGCCTTCTTTTATACTAAGGCATCCTCATTATCATTATATAATTTATCAAGCCTTCTTTCATACTAAGGCATCATCAATCTTATTATATAATATATCAAGCGAATTAGGGTTCTTTCAAGATTTGGGATTCAATAGCTTCATCATGCTTGTTAATTCATCTCAATTTCATAATCATAATCATGCAAGCATACAATTTAAGCACATAGAAGGGTTTACAATACTATCAACACATAATATTCACTATTAAGAGTTCACTACGATTATCGTAATATAAACCATAACCTACCTCCACCGAAGAATTGAATCAACAAGCTATCTTCTCAAAATCCTTGCTATCCTCTTCGTTTCTCTCTCTCTACTCGTTCGTTTCTCCTCTCTTTCTGTTCTTTTCTTTTTGGTTTTGTTTTATTCAAACCCTCCTTCTTTTTACCCTAATTAATCATATAATTAAGTGTGAAAAAGGACAATAAACCCCACTAATTCACTTAAGGTTACCCCTTTTAACCCCTAAGTAATTAGACTTATTAATGTTAACCCTCAATCTTTATAATTAAGGAAAGAATAGTCAAAAACGACCCCTAAAACGTGTAGAGGAATCCTATTTTGCCTGGGACTGCGCAACCTGTGACGGGCCGTCGTGCTTGCGACGGTCCGTCACGGTGGTCGTCGCAGCTCCCTCGAGCTCAAGTGGCCTGTGACGGCCCGTCACAGCCGTGACAGTCCGTCCTGTTCCTCCGTCATGACGGTCAGAAACTCGTTTCTTGTACCAAATTCTCAAAAGTTGAAGTGTTTTGCAACGGAAACTCACGACAGTTCGTCGTGGATGTGACGGAACGTCCTGCAGGTTCGTCACAATTTACAGAGAGTCGATTTTCAGTACCCAATTTCAAAATTCTAAGTGCCATGGGACGACACCTCCTCGACGGGCCGTCGTGACCACGACGGTCCGTCGTTCCATCCGTCGTCCCAGCCAGTTTTTCCCGAATTAAAATCTGTTGCTCAAAACGACTAAACAGGTCGTTACAGTAAGTCAACAAAGTACTGATTACTACAACCCTTTTTCATTTTTCTTATTAAGTTGTGGCACAAATTCATTTCTTAAACTGTTGCAATAACTAAGAAATTGAGCAGTATCATCATAGCCTTGGTCCCAACGATCACCCTGGCCTGGTTTCACCCAATGGCTTGGTCAAAGGCCAATTTCAGTCTCACATAATCAGCAATCCCTTTAATCCTCCAGGAAACTTACCATTACCATTCCACTGCCAAATTTGAGCACTTTCCTGGTATAATACACCCGTGATCTCTCTCTTTACATCTCCAGAGTAACCTTGGATTTACCTGAAAACACAAATGTAACATTCAAATTATGAATAGTAAGAGAATTATTTTTTGTCGATGATTGGGGAATGCAATAACAAAAAATAATAATGAAACCTAAGCCAAAAAATGGAGAAGTTATTTTATAACAATACTTTTGAATTAAAATGAACTTTTTTCTAACGAAATTAAAGCTTAGGTGACCATGATTTAAAACAAAATAGACAAGTCATATTACATAACAAAAATAAGGATATGGAGAGTCAAACTTGAGTGATCTACAAAGAGAGGTGAATCCAGGAATATTATGTTTTCAACTATTTATACTTAAAACAAAAATAGAGAAAGAGGCTTCAACAAAATACAAATCTTGGTCATGTGATGGTTCCTCTAGCTTATACCAGTAGCTCTCATATGCTTTCCTTGGATGTACGGTTAATTATATTCTAGTTTTTGTCAATTTTTTAAGATACTTAATTATTTACATGAAGTTAACAGGTGCACGTACACCCCTACTTACCGGAGCGGGTGCACCTCTACCTACAAACTTAATAAACATACACGGACATCATACAACTTTGTGCACATCTTTTTTACTGAGCCATAACTAATTAAGAGTGTTTATATATATTATAAAAGAAGATTTATATTTTGTAAAGGTGCATGTATATATCGATCAATTGATTTTTTTTATACGTAAGTTTAATACATGAGCTTATTTTTGTGTACCTTGCACTAACATGAATCTCATTGTTGATAACAAAAGCTAATCCGCTCATGTCGTCGATGAACAAGCAATTTTTTATATGTAAGTTTAAGACATGGGCTTATTTCTGTGTACCTTGCACTAACATGAATCTCATTGTTGATAGAAAAAGCTAATTCGCTCATGTCATCGATGAACAAGCTTACTTTTGGTACGTTTTTACTGTCAGCTGAAGAATTCTACTGTTGAAAGATATTCCATATGTAGGAAGTGACAGCTGTCATTGTATGCTGACCATATTGAGCTCTGATATCTCGGTTGAAATAGGCGCCTCCAAGGGTGTTTGCAGCCGTATTCGTCACTAAATAATCCACAACATCAATTTTATGGTTCAATATTAACACCAATAAAGGACAAAGGAACAAAATCTTATGACTCCTTATTGATTTACTCATATCATTTCTTTTATTATAACAAAGACCATCCTTTATATAGTTTTTCCATATACTTCAACACAAGCTTAACTCAAAACGGGAATAACATTAATTGAGACCTTGTTTGGATAAGCGTTTCTAAGTCAAATAACATTATATGTTTTTTAACTCAAAAAAGGGCCTAGGAGGGTTCTAATTTGTTTTTTTTTTAATCTTTTTAAAAGAATATTTTAAATTTTGTCAAACATTTTCAAAAGGTAAAAGTGACAATTAAAAAAAAAATTGATCAATTTTTAAGCCAATTTAAACAAAATCTAAATTAGAATTATGCATCTAAATAACATATTTGACTATCCTTTTTTTAAAATTTCATAACTAAACTATTTAGAGTGTGAGTTTTATATTTAAACCATTACTTGAAAATATATCTAAATGGTGCGTGTATAATACCACTTGGATAATGGGGGTGATGTAGGATTTTTTTAAAAAAATTATAAAAAAAGAATGTGTGTCTTTCTTTCTTCATTTTTTTTGGGGGGGGGGGGGGGAGGGGGGAGGGTACGATGAGAGGAGGTGGCTGAGTGAGGTAAAGAAACATGTGTTATATTTTAGTGTTTAAGAATAATAATTTTAAATTTTTAGCTAATACTAATAAAAATTTTTAATCAAATGAAATATTTTGTCGGTGTAGAGTGTAATGTAGCAATCTTTTAAAATAAAAAAGAGTATAGTACACACACAATCAATGAAGTGTAATGACAGAGAAGTGTGTTTCTCAAATTGAACACTTGTAGTTTAGTTATTAAACTCAAACTTTCAATAATTTTTATAAACTAAAAAAAGTAGATAGCTTAAGTGTGTTATTGACACTTCACTCATTAAATTAAATAGACTTTTCATCATGTTCCATTATAAAATTTGGAAAAATCAAAACATTTAAACTGAAAATGCTATATTTAAAAATTTAAATTATATTTGATTAATTTGAATTTTTATTTTATTTTTTGTGAATGATTTAAAGTGGAAAAAGTTAGACCATCTTTTAGATGTTTTCAAATTTTTGAAAGATCTCAAATTTAACTTGGTATTGAATTTTTAAATTTTATAACTAAATATATTTTTCAAAATTTAATTAGGAGAAAAAGATAATTTCAGAGACCTTCCCTCTAGTTTGACTCAATAACATTTACTTCCTTTTTTATTTACGTTATTGTACTTTCCTTCCTTATTTTGAATGTTTGGTAACAATTCATTTCACTTATTAATTACTTATAAAAATTATAATCTGACAAATTTGCCTTCTTCAAAATTCTATTTTTTTTAAAAAAATCGTTGATAATCAATTTAATTTCATATTCTATTGAAAATCATTTTCTTTAAAAGAATTTATAATTTTAAGCAATTCACGATAGAATCACTTATAATAGTGTCAATGAAAATATAATATTTTAAGATGACTTAATTATCAAACAGGAAAAGAAAGTGATCAATATGTTAATTTGTTTGCATTCCAGTCGATATGAACATTAAGATACTCCATGTTCCAAGTTTCAACATTTGATACAAAATTCTTCATTTTCAGTAAAATTAGACAAACAAATTGGTGTTATCAACTCTAAAACAAGTTCAACAGAATGGACTAATGGAAGATAAAAAATATTCTTAATTAAAGAAAGATGAAATTTTTTAATTAATAACAACCTTTTTTTTGAAAAGAAACTTTTTTACAAACTAGGATATATTAAAAAGGATAAACTAGTCATATCATAATATTTGTATATTAATAATCAATAAATTAAACGAACTGTTAGCAAAAATTCAAAGAAAGGGAGGAGAGTATAACATAAGTACATAACATCGTAAATTACAAGGAAGGTAAGTGTTACAAAGCTAAAATTGAGGAAAGATCTTTATAATTATACATAAAAAAGATAAAAAATAATTCGTAGACATACTCCTTAAAGCCGTCAGATGAGAGAAATGAAATTTTTCTATGATTTCATTATTTGGTCATAAGTCGTTGGTCAAGTAATTAAATCCTATAGGAGCTCCATCACTATCATTGCTACTACAAACTCTAGTAATTAATATGAATATTATAATAAATATTCCTTTCATATTTTTTATATACATATTAAGAAAACATAAATTACGTAATAATTTTAGTAATTTATTCAAAAAAAATTGTTCAAAATTTCACAAGTTGATGCGAATATTTTTTTAAAAAAAATAAGTTGCAAGGATAATATAGAAAAAATATAATTAATGGTTTATAATAGTAAGAGGGGAGCGAGAAAGGGAGAGAGTGGAGAAATGTGAACTACATATGTATATCTGTCAGATAAATTATTTATATGCCATGATATGCATATGTATTCTATTTCTTGCGAGTAAGATTGAGAGAGAGAGAGGAGAGAGACGAACGATATTGGGAGAAGAAGGAGAGAGGCGAGCGAGAGAGGACAGAGTGTAGTGACATATTAATTGTATTTGTATATCTGTCCTATATATATATATATATATATATATATATATATATATTATATATATATATATATATATTATATATATATATATATATTATATATATATATATATATATATATTCACACATTTGTATTTACATATGCATAAAAAAAAGAGAGAGGCGAGAGAGAGCAAAAGTGGAGAGAGGCAACAAAATAGCTAAAATTATTTGCAAGCCGTAATTATTTCAAACTATAACTATGTTAACTAATTTAACTAGTATATGTTTTCTTATCCGCGTAATTTTTCCTTAATAGCAAAGGTAAAATAGATACAAAAGGTAAATTATTTGTTAATTTTTCAAACTGGACAAGTATTATTGAATAACTAATTTTTAGTATATTGGACAAACAAAATGAACGAAAAGAGTAAAAATTAGCGGCTTTGAATTTTAATAATTAAATTAATAAATTTTAATGTGTGAAAGTACTATTTCTGTTCTAATTTATTCCGCACATTTTTTGCAAATGCACTTATTCAACTAGTTATCATAGCTTTCATTTCACTTTAGCTCTTCATTCGACACACATTTTCATAGAAATTCAATATTATATTCATCAAAAATAAAAATAACAAATACTTTTTATCATAATATTTGAGATTCTGCAAAAAAATAAATGAATAATGGAGTCAACATGTTCACAATGAGTCCAAAATATAAACTCAGATTTGCAATAAAAAATAGGATAGATTGCCTCTATAAACACATTTATTTTTAAGAATATTCATTATTTCCTACCATTTCAAATATTTTTAAAATTCTTTATTTTTCCTAATTCTCAAGTCAAATGGATACATAAGTGTTTAACCTTATCCACGTTGACCCTTCCTTTTTTCAGTCCTTTAATCCCTTACTTATTTTACTTTACAATCTTATGTGTTACAATTTCATCTCAATTTGAATTGTAAAAGAATTCTCTCTTCGGTGAATCAAATTCAAATCAATTTATTGATAAAATTTTTGTCTTCTTTGCTATCATATTTTTCTTCAATAAAAAAAATTCATCCTTATTTTCTAATTTAGATCACGCTTCTTCAAAAAAAGGGGTACACACTACAATTTTTTGACCTACTCTAACCATGGTAATGATTTTTGATTTATTTCTAGGATTTTTTTTGATGTTCAATCTTGCATCTAGTAGTTGATTCAAATGCATGATACATTGCTAGAAAAATGGCAGAAAAATGTCATCTACAATTTCTTGACTCACTCTACCCAATGTAACGATTTTAATCTAATTCTACGCTATTTTTCGATGTTCAATCTTGCATCTAGTGGTTGATTTAAATGCATGATACATTATTGAAAAGTAATTTTATCATATTCCAATATATCATATTCATATTTAAGGTATTAATGCATAACACTAATGTTGTTGAATCCTTTTCTTTGTGTATCATCAATCTTATTCACATGTAAGTTTTATAAAATTTTGTTCAAAGTATATGTTCAATTCATTTTTATAATGTATCTCCCCCTTGAAGTGCCTTGAGTGAGAGGATGTTTTTTGTGTTACCAGTCATATGCTTCGAGCATCCACTGTCCCCAAACCAACACCGACTGCTACTTCCTTCACTCCCCTGTAATAAATATCACTTGTTAGACTTGGGAACCCATTTTAACTTGAGTTCCCAGTAAGCAGATAGAGGAGTAATCAGGGTGTTTCTTTCCCATTAAGGCAGTTTGGTATTTTTCCTTTTCAAAGACTTAGGAACCGGACCAGGTCCCCCTTTTCATGCCATTTTCTGTGTAGAGTAGACTGAGAAGTTTTCTTGTGACTCTTTCCAAGTGTGGCAGTCCTTTTTCAAATGACCATTACTACAAAAGTGAAGACACAACAAATTATCTGACACATACACATAGTTACTGTGAGGATTGTAGAGAGGGGTGATGTTCAAGCTACCTAGACCCTTTTTGTTGTAATTGCTTTGACTGGTGATACTGGAGAGCAGTTTGGAGGATTTGGCCCATATAAGAGAAGTATTGAGTTCTTCCTTAACCTGGACCATGTCCCTCTCCAAATGATCATTTATTTCCAATTCTAGAGCAAGTCGGGTCTCAATAGTGTTTAAATTTGCTTCCTGTTCAGCCTGTAAGCTTGTAAAACTCCCCCTTTCTTTTTCTAGATTTCTCAATCATTAAGTCCAATTTATTTTTGATTTCTAGTTTTTCAGATTCAAGAACTACTAGTTGTTCTTCAATGACAGACATTCTCATAGTCATCACGTCTCTATTCTCACTAAGATTATCAAGATTTACGTTCATAGAGTTCTTTTCGATGGTTAACTCTATAACAGAGTCAATCAAAGACATTTGCTAACTTTCTCAACCTTCTAACAGAGTAAGTATTCAAGTTTGCTTAAAGTCAAGGAGGGTTAAGTTATCTACATCATTTTTTCCTCATCTGACATGGCGATGAGTGCATACATGCCATCAAATACTTTAGCCCCATCTTGAATCACAATTATTGATGCATCCTCAGGATAATCTGATTCTCCTGAATCACTTGATAAGCCCCTTTCATGCAACAAGAGCTTTCTTCACTACGTAGTCCGCTGCAACTGTTTTGGCATTTTTGTCAAGTACCAGGTCCTTTCTTTTGTCCTTTTCACCTCTGGGCTTTTGATACTTGTTTTCTGCTTTGAGATCGAACATTCTTTTATGAAATGCCCAGGCTTCCCACATTCGTGACATGATTCACTTGCAGTTACAGCTCGAGGAGGGTTCCCTCCTTTTCTAAACCCTTTATTTTTCCTTACGATCTTCTGAAATATCTTGGTAAGATAAGCCATATCATCTTCTTCACTAGACACTTCTCCAGGTGTAAATTTGAGTACTAGAGACTTGTCTTTCTTGGCCTCCTTCTTTGAGAAGTCTTGACTTTTATTCATTTCATGCGTCTTGAGATTTCCATTAAGAGATTCCATTGTCAAAACTTTTAGATCCTTTGCTTCAGTGATAGCATCTACCTTGCTTTCTCATGACTTATGAAGGATTCGAAGAACCTTCCTAACTTTCTTGCTAGTACTAATGAGATCTCCAAGACTTTGTTGCTCATTGGTTATAGAGGAGAGTTTAGTATACATGTCATGTATGGTTTCCCCCTCTTTCATTCTGAAATTTTCAGATTGAGTAGTGACCATGTCTACCTTTGATTCCTTTACCTGCTCGATATCTTCATGAGCCGTCCTCAGACAGTCCCAGATCTTCTTTGCTGATTCATATCGGTTGTATTCTTCAGCACCTATACCACATACCAATAACTTCTTAGCCTTGTAGACTTTCTCAATCTTTTTTCTTTCCGCTTCGTTGTACTATTGGTGAGTATTTGGAACAACTCTAGTTATTTCACCGCCCTTCACTTCAACAGTTGGAAAAAAGGTCCCACCCAACACAATTTCCCATCACTCGCTATCCTCAGCCATTAGATAGTCATGCATTCTTGATTCCCACCATCTATAGAACTGGCCATTGAAATGCGGTAGTCGTGTTGAAGATTGTCCTTCTTCTAGATTAAGTGGAGCAACCACTCTCATGCAGGAACCACTCTCTTGGTGTTAACTATCTAGAGAGTACCTACTCTGATACTAACTGATTGAAAACGTGCTTCAACTATAAGTCAACGACCAAGTCCCTTGACACACTCGAAGTATGAAAAAAGAGTAAGTAAAGACAAAAAACAACAGAAGCAGTTTACATGGAAACGTCTTTGCTCAAGGGAGTAAAACCACAACCTGTCACACAGAATTTTCAACCGTTTTCACTTATCTGCATAAGCAAAAGTGAAACCCGATTACAACAATGTGAGAAGACGCTATTAATCTCACGAGCAATCAATAACTCTATATCTAGAAGAGCCTAAGCAGATGTTACTGTTCCCACTAAGATATCACCACTAAACAACTAGGATTCATGTCATGATCCGCAAGTACGCCCTAGAAGTTAGGGTAATCCTTGGGTCGACCTCTCGGAGGTCTTGTACAAACGTCTTGACTTAATTACATAACATCATGCATAAATGGAGGGAATTTAATAACTTTCTTTAAACGCAAACCAATAGGTATTTCATAATAGCAAAATGATCTCTAATAATATTGTCTCAAAAACCATCTAACTTTGACATGAATGAAACATCTTAGAACGCAGCCCTCATAAAGTCTATAAAATAACGAAAACATAAAGGAACATAAAGGTTCGTCCTCGAAGCTATGAGGACTCACCACTTCTTCTCTTCTTGGAAACCTTGGAACTCTACCCTTGAAAGCAACTCAACTTTCTCAAGACCCTACATGGACAACATGTGGGCAATATGCGTTAGTACGATATGTACTAAGTATGGAAACTATCACACCAAACATAAGGTTTCTCAAAGGGTTAGTCAATAATAGACATAATAATAAGAGATAAATACATAAGCATTACATGAATATTATAATCATATTAAAGCATCATAAAGTACATAAGATTTCATACTTATTTCTTGTACTTCTTACTCAAGTGAACTACACCACAATCTACCTCTAAGTATACTAGTGCAAGGCTAAGGTAGCATCCCATACTACTACCAAAGCTTAGTACATCTCTTTGTTCATCCATGATCATAATCAAATTCCATAATTAAGACCTTAGTTTATCATTTCATATGAACACTATGCCCCTAAGACAACACAAAATATACTTGTGCAATGCATGCGAATCATCCCATACTACCTCACACACTAGCATATCTTGAAGTCACCCAATGTTGTTTCATTAAGTCTCTAGTAGCCTCGCTTCATACTAAAGAGTACTACACTCTTATATTTCCCTCAAAACATGCTTGTGTAATGCACATAAGGCATCCCATACTAATCCATATACTAAGCCAATCTTGAGGTTATCCTTAACATTCCAACCTTCCATAGCCTTATCATAACTTAACTTCATTGAATAATATTATCTCATCTATAGTCTACTTTACTAGGAAAGGCAACTCTAGTCCAATCCTATCTTCAATCTCTTCTTCTTTACTTACTCTAGGTTATACATTGTGCAATGCACTCATGATGTCCCATACCACCATTCATGCAAGATACTACTTTTGGATCCTTTCTTTATTACTTCTTACTTTAGAGCCTAGCCCTTATCTTTATCCTTTGAACACTATGAGATACTTTTTTAAGAATGTCTAAGTTCATTAATCATATGGATCTTACGAGATACTTTTAAGGTATGTATTGATCCCTTAATCATGAACACTACGAAATACCCTTTGGGGATGTCTAAGTTCATACACATATTATGAACACTACAAGATACCCCTTGGTCATGTCTAAGTTCATCTTTTTCTTATGAGCACTACGAGATTCTTCTCAAGCATGTCTAAGTTCATAGGATACGGAGATCTCTACTAGGATACCTTGACTCTACTACGTGAAGGACTCCCGCCTCATGAGACCTAATGAAATAGTCATCACAACTACTAGGTGTGACTCTCTGTTCTACTTGGAGTCCAGACCCTTGCTAGACCATCCGTTTCACTTTGCATATCCACTTGGAGTCAAGCATATACTTCAAGGTTTACTTGTCAAGCCTTGTTCAACCTTCTCTCATGGAGGGATATCCTAGACAATCTATCCATGCTCAAGTGAATTCTATCACTTTCAGTCAATCATCCTAAATCTACATCCAACACAACCATACTAAAGTTCAGTATTCATCAATTCATTCTATCTTCATTCATAGGTAGATTATAAAGCCTCTTAGCCTTAGCTTTGTTCTCACATTCTTCAATGCTAGGTGAATATATCCATAGTTCATACTTTAGGGTTCAATTCAATCAATCCCAATGTTTTTCATCAAACCTAGTTAAATTCATTCTTAGATGATTCAATCATGATCAATTTATATAGAATGTAATCAAGTTAAGAAGAATCGACACAATTCCTTCATCTAATCTCTAATGGCCTAAGATCACCCCCAAACTCAATTATCATAATTCATTATGAAAACTCCATAAAAACAACATATAATCATCATAAAAACATTATTGAATTCTACCCCCTAGTTTGGGATCACAATCAAACCTTAACCACAATGCAATCACAACCCTCTCTTGAATGGGGGGTTTTTGGATTCACAATTGGAGGGATACTAAGGGGGCTTCATTGATGGAAGAATCCATGAATGGATAAGCTTCAAATACCTTATATTAGAGCCTTAAACCTAGATTGAAACCTTGATCAAATCATCCTAAAAGTTGGTGCAATTTCTCTTTTTCTTCAATGGTGGTTTTGGGAAAATTTTGGGAGAGAAAGGTTTTGATTTGGATTCTGGGGTCTAATTGGCTATTATAATTCTTAAATACTCTTCACATACCTAAAATAACCGCCAATAATTAATCCCTAAATTGCCTAAATGTCACGACCCAAAAAGAGCCGCGAGTGGCACCCACACTTATCCTACTAGGTGAGCGAACCAACCAATCTAAACCCCAACATTTCAACCATAATAAACAGAATACAATGCTGAAGACTTAAAACCCATCAATATAACCAATAAATAACTTCTAAAACTTAATAATTATTATTCCCAAAATCTGGAAGTCATCACCACAAGAACATCTATGCTCAAATTACTAAATCTAAGAGTATCTAAGAAGCTAAGATAAATAAACAACTAGTCCATGCCAGAACTTCAAGGCATCAAGACGTGAAGAAGAAGATCCAGTCCAAGCTAGAAGTAATAGCTCACCCTGAAATCTGGTGTGATGAAGACTGGCTAGAGTTGCGGACGAGTTGAAGTCGATGGCACGTTTGCTGCACTCCACAATAACAAAGAAAACAATTTACAAGTAGGGGTCAGTACAAGGAACACGTACTGAGTAGGTATCATCGGCCAACTCAAAATAGAAAGCATTATATATCGAATAATAACATAAAACCAACCAAATACTTAACAGGTGATAACAACAAATACCATAACCATTGGCCACAACACCCAGCACATCTATGAGGACTCAAGCCTCCTCATCATACTCATTTGGGAATTAGTTCATTATATTTAGTATATTAACATAATTCAAGATTCATTCTCTTTATTCCTCTTGTGTAGGTACGTGACACTCCGCTCCACTACTACTATCCTGGTGTCGGAACGTGACACTCCGATCCCCTACTATCCTGGTGTCGGAACGTGACACTCCGATCCTCTACTATCCTGGTGTCGGAATGTGACACTACGATCCTCTACTATCCTGGTGTCGGAATGTGACACCTGATCCTCTACTACTATCCTGGTGTCGGAACGTGACACCCGATCCTCTAATACTATTCTGGTGTCGGAACGTGACACCCGATCCTCTAATACTATCGTGGTGTCCGAACGTGACACCCTATCCTCTAATCTCATTACTTTTGTTCATCAAGCCTTCTTTTATACCATGGCATCATCATTAACAAAGTGAATTTAAGATTTAAGATTCACAGCCTCATCTTCCCAATCCATTACAATTACATAATCACATCATGCAAGCACACAATTAAGCATATAGAAGACTTTACAATACTACCCAACACATATCATTCGCTATTAAGAGTTTACTATGAGATAGTATAAACCATAACCTACCTCCACCAAAGAATCGCGATCAAACAAGCTATCTTCCCAAAACCTTTGCTTTCCTCTGCGTTCTTCTCTTTCTCTCGCTCGTTTCTCCCTTCTTTTCTTTGCTCTTTCTATTTTTCTTATTCAAACCCTTTTTCTTTTACCCTAATTGTCATATAACTAAGTATAAAAGATGATAAAACTAACCCACTATTTATTTCAAGGCTAACTCCTTTAACCCCCAAGTAATTGAATTATTAACATTAACCCACTAGCTTTATAAATATAAGCATGAGTAGTCCAAAACGCCCTTTAAAACTTTTAACAGAAATCCGACTCAGTCAGAGTTACGCAGCCTGTGACTGTCTGTCATGACTGTGACGGTCCATCCTGCAGGTCCGTGATAAAGTTCAGAGAGTTGATTCTATAGAAAGATTTGTGACGGTCCGTCGTGCTATCGACGGTCTGTCCTGCCATTGTCTCACGAAGTTCAGAGAGTTAATTCTGTGGAAAGTTTTATGACGGTCCGTCGTGCCAACGACGGTCCGTCATGCCATTCCGTCGTGAAATTCAGAGAGTCGATCTCAGTACCCAAATTTTCAGAATCTAAGTGTTTTGGAACGAGACCCCCTCGACGGTCCGTCGTGCCCATGACAGTCCGTCGTGGGATCCGTTGATCCAGACAGTTATTACCATAAATAAACTCTACTGCTCAAAACGACTAAAAGGTCGTTACAATAGATACCAATTTACCCATCGTTCGTCCTCGAACAATCACAAGAAGAAAAACAAGGGCGAAAAGGAGTACCTGAATCTGTATACAAGTGTGGGTATCTTCTTGCATATCAGCCTCCTTCTCCCAAGTGGACTCTTCAACTGGTCGATTCTTCCACTGAACTTTGATGAATGCAATCTCCCTTGATATCAACTTGCGGATTTCTCTATCTAGAATGTCAACAGGCTCTTCCTCAAAAGACAAATTCTCATCAAGAAGAACTGAATCCCAACGAATAATGTAGTTTCCATCCCCATGGTATCTTTTCAGCATAGACACATGAAATACCGGGTGCACTCCTGAGAGTCCTGGAGGTAAGGCTAATTCATAAGCCACCTCCCCTACTCGCTTAAGTACTTAAAATGGTCCAATATACCTTGGGCTTATCTTACCTCTTTTACCAAACCACATCACACCTTTCATGGGTGAAACCTTCAGCAAGACTTGTTCACACTCCATGAACTCCAAGTCTCTAACCTTTCGATCTGCATATTCCATCTGCCTACTTTGAGCCACTAAAAGTTTTTCTTGAATTAATTTCACTTTCTCTAATGATTCCCTCAGAAGATCAGTACCCCAAGGTCTAACCTCAAATGCATCAAACCAACCAATGGGGGACCTACTTCTCCTCCCATACAGTGCCTCAAATGGAGCCATATCAATACTCGAGTGTGTATCTATTATTGTATGAAAACTCTGCTAAGGGTAAGAAGTTATCCCAATGACCACCAAATTCTATCACACATGCACGAAGCATATCCTCCAATACCTGAATCGTTCGCTCAGATTGACCATCGGTCTGAGGGTGAAATGCAGTACTAAGGTCCAACCTAGTACCTAATTCAGCATGCAATGTTCTCCAAAACTTAGAAGTAAACTGCGTACCTCTATCTGATATGATGGAAAGTGGAACTCCATGCAATCGAACAATTTCTGAGATATAGAGTTTTGCTAACTTCTCTGCATTGTAAGTCGTCTTGACCGGAATGAAGTGAGCAGACTTAGTTAATATGTCCATAATTACCCAAATAGAATCAAACTTACCAAATGTCTTTGGAAGACCAACCACGAAATCCATTGCAATTCTCTCCCACTTCCATTCAAGAATGGGCATTCTCTAAAGTGTTCCTCCAGGCCTCTGGTGTTCATACTTTACCTGCTGACAATTCGGGCATTGTGCGACAAAATCAACAATGTCACTCTTCATCCTACTCCACCAAAAATGTTGCTTTAGGTCACGATACATCTTGGTTGCACCAGGATGTATGGAATATCCTGAACTATGAGCCTCTGTAAGAATAGTGTGGATCAAATCATCAACACGAGGCACACATACCTTTCCATTTATCCTCAAAACACCTTCCTCATCGATTTTTGCTCCTTTAGCCTCTCCTCGCAACACCTTATCTCGGATCCAAATCAGTTTCTCATCAGTAAACTGCTTTCCCTTAATCTTGTCAAGAAAGGAAGATCTTGCCTCCACACAGGCCAAAAATCCTCCCTTCTCTAGTACTTCCAACCTCATAAAGTCATTAGCCAGTGTCTGAACCTCTCTAGCCAATGGGCGTCTAGAAACCTGTAAGTGAGCTAGACTTCCCATGCTCCCTGTTTTTCTACTTAAAGCATCAGCCACCACATTTGCTTTCCCCGGGTGATACAGAATAGTAATATCATAGTCCTTCAACAGTTCCATCCACCTCCTCTGCCTCAAATTCAAGTCTTTCTGGGTAAAGACATACTGTAAACTACGATGATCCGTGTAGACTTCACACTTGACCCCATATAGATAATGTCTCCATTGCTTTAATGTAAACACAACTGCAGCCAATTCCAAATCATGGGTCGGATAGTTACGTTCATGCACCTTTAGTTGCCTCGAAGCATAAGTTATTACATTCCTCTCTTGAATTAGCACTGCACCCAACCCAGAATAAGATGCATCGCAATAAACAATGAAATTCTTACCCTCTACTGGCAAGGTAAGAATAGGTGCAGTAGTCAGCAAGGTCTTGAGATTCTGGAAGCTTTCTTCGCATTCGTCCGACCATAAAATGGAATGTTCTGCTTAGTCAAATTTGTCAGCGGGGAAGCAATGGAAGAAAATCCCTTGATAAATCGACGGTAGTAGCTAGCTAAACCAACAAAGCTCCTTACTTCTGTAACATTAGTAGGTCTTACCCAATTCCTTACTGTTTCAATCTTGGAAGGATCCACCATCACTCCATCCTTATAAACCACGTGCCCTAAGAAGGACACTAAATCTAGCCAAAACTCACACTTGGAGAATTTGGCATAAAGCTTTTTCTTCCTCAACAACTCCAACACAATTCTCAAGTGCTCCTTGTGTTCTTTCCTGCTCTTTGAGTATACTAGTATATCGTTAATAAACACAATGACAAAGAGATCCAGATATGGCTTAAAAATCCCGTTTATTAGGCTCATGAACGCAGCAGGGGCATTCATAAGACCAAAAGACATTACTACGAATTCGTAATGCCCATACCTGGTTCGAAGAGCAGTCTTTGGCACATCTGTTGCCCGTATTTTCAATTGATGATAACCGGATCTCAAGTCAATCTTAGAGAAGACACAAGCACCTTGTAACTGATCGAACAAGTCATCAATGTGAGGAATGGGGTACTTGTTCTTAATAGTTACCTTATTCAACTGCCGGTAGTCTATGCACATCCGGAAACTCCCATCCTTCTTCTTCACAAATAAGACTGGAGCACCCCAAGGGGAAGCGCTTGGTCTAATGAAGCCTTTACCTACCAACTCTTGAAGTTGAGCCTTTAATTTCCTTAACTCTGCTGGGGCCATCCTATAAGGGGGTATGGAAATGGGGCGAGTACCCGGCTCCAGATCAATGCAAAAGTCGATATCCCTATCCGGTGGCATTCCAGGAAGGTCTGCAGGAAACACATCCAGAAACTCACGGACTATCGAAACCGACTCAATTGAAGGTACTTGGGTAGTATCATCCCTGAGATGGGCCAAGAAGGCTAAACAACCATTAATAATCATTCTCTTAGCACGAAGAAAGGAGATGATACGAACTGGAGTGGAAGTGTAGTCACCCTTCCACACTAACAGATCTGTCCCAGGCTTGGCCAACGTTACAGTTTTAGCATTACAATCTAAGATTGAAAAATCTGGAGAAAGCCAAGTCATACCCAGAATTACATCGAAATCAACCATTTCTAAGATAACCAAGTCTACATGAGTATTCCTCCCCACAAAAGTTACAAGACAAGACCTATACACCTTTTCTACTATCACAGACTCACCCACCGGAGTAGAAACACAAATAGGCATGTCAAGTAATTCACAATGTAAATTAAGACCAGTAGCAAATGAGGAAGATACATATGAAAATGTGGAGCCAGGATCAAATGATACAGAAGCCATGCAATCAAAAACCAAAAGATTACCTGTGATAACGACATCAGATGTCTCCGCTTCAGACCTCCCAGGGAAAGCATAACAATGGGCCCTATCACCTGTCTGCCTGTTGCCCCTACCATGTTGTGCTGTAGTATCTCCAGTTTGCCCGTCACCCCAACCGTTTTGGTGACCACCAGTCCCTCGGCCAGCACGTTCTCCAGAATGACGGCCTCTTCCATGACCACCTCTACCTTTGACTATTGGGGGTCTGTAACTCGGTTTTGGATAATATCTCTTAATATGTCCAGTCTCCCCACATCCATAACACTCTCTGGATTCAAGCATAGGTCTCTGTGAGAATGACGAAGTCTGGGTGTAACCTTTAAACTCAGAGGAATGTTGGCTGGTCTGCAATGGACCCCTAGCCACAGCTTGCAGTGAAGACTGAATAGGTCGGGCTGGGTAACCTCCTGAACCCTTCCCTCTGGAGTAAGAACCATTAAACTCACCTCCCTTACGGAAATTCTTAGATGTCGATGCCATGGTGAAGTCGTCTGGCCTCACCCCCTCCATTTCTATCACAAAATCTACCACCTTTTGAAAGGATTTTGCTGCAGCAGCTACCTGTAAGGCTGAAATCTGCAAATCTGACCTCAGCCCTTTCACGAAACGGCGAATCCGCTCTTGTGGACTGAAGCAAAGTTGGGTGGCATACCTGGATAGCTCACGAAACTTAGCCTCATAAGCAGTAACCGACATCCTGCCTTGTTCTAGGCTTAGGAACTCATCTCTTCTCCTATCTCTCAAAGTCCGGGGTATATACTTCTCCATAAATAAGCTAGAGAATGACGCCCAAGTCATAGGTGGTGCCTGTGCTGGTTGACACTCAACATATGACCGCCACCACATTTTGGTGTTCCATTGAAACTGATAGGTCACAAACTCAACACCAAATCGTTCTACTATGCCCATCTTATGTAGCAACTCATGACAATCAACCAGAAAATCGTAGGCATCCTCAGATTCAGCACCCTTGTAGACTGGAGGTTTCAATTTCAGAAATTTAGTGAAAAGCTCATGTTGATCACTCGTCATTATAGGTCTTGTAGTCAATCGAGGGAACGTGGCTATTTCCAATGAGGCATCCATGCGGGGAGCCACAGCAGCGGCATGTTGTACTCTCGGAACCTGAGGTGCCGGTGCAGAAAACACTGGAGGTGTCTGGCCTTGATCAGATAACCCGCTAAGATAAGCAAGAACCTGGTTAATCGTCTCTGGGGTAGGTTGGGGTGGTAATTCCTTATTCTGCACTTGCTCATTTTCCCCTTCCTCGCCCTCTCTTTCTACCTCATCAGTCGGTGGAGGAGTCACCGCCCTAGCACTAGCGGGGCCAGGTGATTGTCCTCTTCCTCTAGAGGACGTCCTCCCGCGACCTCTACCACGGCCTCTTGCCGCTGTTCCTCTTCGAGTTACAGCCCCAGTGGCTGGCTCAGACGCATCCTGTCTTGCCGGTGTTGGTGTTGGCGCAATCGTTTCTCTAGTTCTAACCATCTGCGAAATAGAGTGAAGATGGTCAGATACCAATTTGTATCACCTAGATACCAATTGGATCCAAGTAATAGCACGAAAGAAAGAAAGAATGGAATTTTCCTAAAGTCCTATAGCCTCTCAAAGAAAAGTAAAGGCGTCCCCCTTCCGTTCCTTAAGACTCTACTAGACTCGTTCTTGTGTGATGAGACCAACGATCCTAATGCTCTGATACCAAGTTTGTCACGACCCAAAATGAGCCGCGAGTGGCACCCACACTTATCCTACTAAGTGAGCGAACCAACCAATCTAAACCCCAACATTTCAACCATAATAAACAGAATACAATGAAGAAGACTTAAAACCAATCAATATAACCAATAAATAACTTCTAAAACTTAATAATTATTATTCCCAAAATCTGGAAGTCATCACCACAAGAACATCTATCCTCAAATTACTAAATCTAAGAGTATCTAAGAAGCTAAGATAAATAAACAGTTAGTCCATGCCAGAACTTCAAGGCATCAAGACGTGAAGAAAAAGATCTAGTCCAAGCTAGAAGTAATAGATCACCCTGAAATCTGGTGTGATGAAGACTGGCTAGAGTTGCGGACGAGTTGAAGTCGATGGCACGTTTGCTGCACTCCACAATAACAAAGAAAACAATTTACAAGTAGGGGTCAGTACAAGGAACACGTACTGAGTAGGTATCATCGGCCAACTCAAAATAGAAAGAAATATATATCGAATAATAACATAAAACCAACCAAATACTTAACAGGTGATAACAACAAATACCATAACTATTTGCCACAACACCCAGCACATCTATGAGGACTCAAGCCTCCCCATCATACTCATTTGGGAATTAGTTCTTTAAATTTAGTATATTAACATAATTCAAGATTCATTCTCTTTATTCCTCTTGTGTCGGTACGTGACACTCCGCTCCACTACTACTATCCTGGTATCGGAACGTGACACTCCGATCCCCTACTATCCTGGTGTCGAAACGTGACACTCCGATCCTCTACTATCCTGGTGTCGGAACGTGACACTACGATCCTCTACTATCCTGGTGTCGGAACGTGACACCCGATCCTCTACTACTATCCTGGTGTCGGAACGTGACACCCGATCCTCTAATACTATTCTGGTGTCGGAACGTGACACCCGATCCTCTAATACTATCCTGGTGTCGGAACGTGACACCCAATCCTCTAATCTCATTACTTTTGTTCATCAAGCGTTCTTTTATACCAAGTTATCATCATTAATAAAGTGAATTTAAGATTTAAGATTCACAGCCTCATCTTCCTAATCCATTACAATTACATAATCACATCATGCAAGCACACAATTAAGCATATAGAAGACTTTACAATACTACCCAACACATATCATTCGCTATAAAGAGTTTACTATGAGATAGTATAAACCATAACCTACCTCCACCAAAGAATCGCAATCAAACAAGCTATCTTCCCAAAACCTTTGCTTTCCTCTGCGTTCTTCTCTTTCTCTCGCTCGTTTCTCCCTTCTTTTCTTTGCTCTTTCTATTTTTCTTATTCAAACCCTTTTTCTTTTACCCTAATTGTCATATAACTAAGTATAAAAGATGATAAAACTAACCCACTATTTATTTCAAGGTTAACTCCTTTAACCCCCAAGTAATTGAATTATTAACATTAACCCACTAACTTTATAAATATAAGCATGAATAGTCCAAAACACCCCTTAAAACTTTTAACAGAAATCTGACTCAGTCAGGGTTACGCAGCCTGTGACGGTCCGTCATGACTGTGATGGTCCGTCCTGCAGGTCCGTCATAAAGTTCAGAGAGTTAATTCTGTGGAAAGATATGTGACGGTCCGTTGTGCCAACGACGGTCCGTCATGCCATTCCGTCACAAAGTTGAGAGAGTTAATTCTATGGAAAGATTTGTGACGTTCCGTCGTGCCAATGACGGTCCGTCCTGCTATTCCGTCGTGAAGTTCAGAGAGTCGATCTCAGTACCCAAATTTTCTGAATCTAAGTGTTTTGGAACGAGACCCCCTCGACAGTCCGTCGTGCCCATGACGGTCGGTCGTGGGATCCGTCGACCCAGACACTTATTACTAGAAATAAACTCTACTGCTCAAAACGACTAAAAAGCTCGTTACACTAAAAGACCCCTGCAATTATTAGACATTTTAACCAACTTCAATTTGACTTAAAAACAACGCAACCAAATCTGGGCACTTACTGCGCGTTGCGGAGGCATTTTTTATTCTTGGTTCAGGAAAATAGTTTGGGATAGAATGGTTTGCGATGCCCCAGCTTCGCAAGGCAAATATTTCCCTTTTTACGTGATGTCTCCTCGTCGCGCAACCACAGCCAGATCTAGGCTGCCCGACAACTTCATTAGCCTATGTTTGGGTCCTCCTCGTGGACCCTTAGACTGGTCATCAGGGCGTCGTTCTCAGACCTCTCGACCCTTTACATGTCGTGATATGTATAGTAACCATCTATTATCAATTTCACCATCAAACCATCCTCCAAAACTCCACTACAAAATACTACGACACTAGTTTGACATCGACTAGTTTCAAGACGTCTTGTACGTTCTTGGGTGTTTGACCTCCAAACACTTCCAAACTTTATATACTGACTCTTGACACTATGTTTAGTCATTTTAGGATATTATAAGCTCATGAAAGTCATGTTAGGATCTAGCTACACCTAATCCGTATTTGGGGTCATAACAATTCAATAAGCAACAAGCAGGTAGCCCACTAAATCACCACGCTCCGCATGACCTAGAGTTCGACCAAGCAACACACAAGGTTGCCACTAAATCAGTTGGACTCAACTAACTTAGACTTTTCAACAAACCAAAATATATGAATCCTTTATATACTTATGAACATATTTACAATACATGCAATGAAGAAATAATCCTAAGAGAGTTAAGTTGCCTAGTTGGAGTTGAGTTATCTCCATAGACGACATTGTTTTTTCATTAGAAGTTAATAGTAATTTTCTTGGTTGCATTAAAATTAACTTGGGAGTCTCATGTTCTGGTAAATCCAATCAGATTACACTTTTATGGCAAGTGAGTGAGGGCAAGCAGTAATTTAGGGGTGGCAATTGAGGCAGGGGCAGGTTACATTCTTAATAGGGCACGATAAGGAAATATGTCAACGGGGCATGTTAGGTTAGTGCAGGGCAAAATATTTTTTTGCTAGAATCTATGTTTTTTGTTTGCTACAAGTAAGTGCAAAACAACTGATTACACAGTAAAACTAAATGGATTAGCATCTATTCATAATGATGAAACTTACAAATAAAGCTGAATTATGTTTGATCTAAACAAAGAACCCATTCAGCTGGACTTGGATTTTAAAAGTGAAGCTACCATGGATGAACCAAACTTATATCAGTATATGAGCATTAAACCTACACAAAATTATGGATTCCCGATTCAGAAAACACCATAATCAGGAAGTACATAATCCTGGACTAGGAATTCAAACTTGGAAAGATAAAATAAAAAGCCTAAGCATTTTTCACTTCTTTACCCAAGCAGCAGCTATACTTTAAGCAAGATTCCACCATTAAATTGATTAAATCTCATATGTGATAGATAATACACTATTTAGAACATCTAAATGACTAATTGAGATTTTAAGGGGGAAAGAATCTTACGAATTGAGCTGCTCGAGTCTAAATTTATCCAGCAGCTCTTTTGCCGGTCCTCTTGATGTTGATAAATTGTTGTTAGGCCAAGGATTTGATAATATAGTTATGAATTTAATTGAACTCGCAACTAACTGCATGAAATTCACTCCATATCAAAGTCCAACAAGGCAACAAGTGTATCAAACAGTTGCTATGATTTCTAAGCAATCATGACATCTCAAAATGATGAGAATTTGCCCGCTTCATCTTCTAAAATTTACTTAGAGGTTGAGAGTACGAGGCCTTCCCAAATTGATGAAGTTGTTATACCGGAAAAAACAAAGAGATATTCTGAAGCCTGGTAGCATTTCAAGTTGGTGTATGTTGCTGGAGTTCCGTATGGTCAGTGTAAGTATTGCAATTCTCGATATAAAGATGTTAAAAATTGTGGATGCCGTCTAAGTGGGATCATTTACATAACTGTTCTAATAAGCCAAGAAGTGAGGGTTATGATGAAGGACACTATTTTTGATCAAGTTGTTTCCCGTAAACAACTTGCACATGCCATTACCTTACACGAGTATCTACTCTCCATAGTTGAATGTAACGATCCAAAAATTTATATAAATAAGAATAAATAGGCATTTAAGGGCATAATGGTCCTTTCGCGTTTTAAATAAATAAATAAAAACAGATTTGTATTTATTTATTTTAAATTCTATTTGACTAATTCTTGAATTAGTCTCCTAATCCTAATAGTTCTCTCTCTTTCACGCTTCTTAACTCTCTCTCTCACGTTCTCCATCTTTCTCACGTTATTCTGCCAAATATCAACAGTTCTTCACGCTTGAAGAACTCACATGAAATTTTAAGAAAAACAAAGCAACAAAAAAAATATTATTAAGGCGAAGAGAAGTTGTTCGTTGAGTGGTGTGGACGCTGAGGTAATTGGATTGATTTTGGAGAGAGTTGTGGGTAGCGAATTCTTCGTTTGAACATCAATAAAGGTATGGGTTTCTCTCATGGAATTCTTTCTCCAAGAGTACTTTCTTTGGAACGTTTCTTAAACTCTTGAAACTAAGGTTGTTCCCCTTCGTATGTCCTTGTCCTTAGCTCCCTAACAAATTTGTAGGATGGGTATGTTGTGCTGCTAGATTCTTGCATTAATGATGTGTTCAAATTTTGTGTCATTCGAAAAGTATGAAAGTATATCTGTATGTATTTGTGCAAGATTTTGACCATGACTTTAAGTCTTTCTTTAGCATGTTAATAGATTAGAGATTACTCGTGTTTTATGTGCAAATAGAGGCTCTTAAAAGCTTGATGTTCACTTTGTTGAAATGCTAGAAATTTTAGTTAAACAAATGACCAAATCATCCTTTTAACTTGTCTTAAGAATCCTAACGAACGACAAATAAATAGGTGCTTAAAAGTCCCGTAAATTGCTTCATAAAAATGTGTAACAAAGTTCAAGAATCTGGAAATTCGCTACAGGTGAATTCTGGAAATTTTGGGTGTCAAAAAAATTAAATAAAAATAGGTGAGGTCTGCAGGGATCGAACCCGAGACCTCAGCAGAGTAAGCCAAAAAAAAGGAAAAGGGAATGTGCCAGGCGGGGCCCGAAATGGGGGATGGAACCGGCTAATTCGCAGGAAAAAAAGAAAAGAAAAATGGGACTGGGGGGAATCGAACTCTTGGCCCCTGTATTGCACGAAAAAAAAAAGAAAACAAAAGAAGTAGGGGCTGGGGGGATCGAACACGCGACCTGGGGGAAGTAGGAGGATAAAATTAATTAAGAAAATAAGTGGGAGGCGTGGGATTCAACCCACGACTTCCAGCTACGCGCGAAGGAAGGAAAAATGGGGAAAAAGGAGATGCGAGGCGTGGATTCGATGCCACGACCTCAAGGCGGAAGGAGTGGCGAATTTAATTAAGAAAAGAAGTGAGGCTGTGGGGATTCGATCCCACAACCTCACTGTTGCTCGCCCCATTTAAGTGAATTAATGATACAGGGGCTGTGGGGGTTCGAACCCACCACCTCACAGCCTCCTCTTCAGCGAAAAAGGGAGGAAAATAAGGGGGCTGTGGGGGTTCGAACCCACAACCTCCCCAACGAGGCGAATTTAATGAATAAATTTAAAAAAAAATTTGAATTAGAATTCTAATTAAAATAGAAAATTAATTCTTTTATGTAAATATTGAGATCTAAATTAGAATTCTAATTAGAATAGAAAATTAATTCTTTTATGTGAATATGGAGATTTAATTTAGAATTCTAATTGAAATAGAGAATTAATTAATTCATGAAAATGTTGAGATTTAATTTAGAGTTCTAATGTTATGAACATTAGAAATAAAATCAATGAAAAATATAAATGATATCCAAGTGATTCAAGATTTGGGTTCCCATACCCAAACCTCCGTATTGATACATAAGTCATACGTGAGTAAAATATTCAAGAATAATGCCATCTACTTAGATCAAAAATCAAGATCTTGGTATATATACAAGATACATAA